>PVKZ01002404.1:0-76301 GCA_004027375.1 Macroglossus sobrinus
AGAAAGAAAGAAAGAAAGAAAGAAAGAAAGAAAGAAAGAAAGAAAGAAAGAAAGAAAGAAAGAAAGAAAGAAAGAAAGAAAGAAAGAAAGAAAGAAAGAAAGAGAAAGAAAGAAAGAAAGAAAGAAAGAAAGAAAGAAAGAAAGAAAGAAAGAAAGAAAGAAAGAAAGAAAGAAAGAAAGAAAGAAAGAAAGAAAGAAATACTGTGATTGATTGTTCCAAGCATCATGTCTCCTTTCCTCTCTATTTATTTAAATCCATTTTTGTCCTCAGCTAGATGCACGTAACTTCTAGAGATGACGAACTCTACTATTTATCCCCAATAATCAGGGTGATCCCTTGTGTTGTAGTTGAGGATGGCAGAATATGCCACACATATTTATGCCGCTTTGGTGTAAATATTTGAGCTAAAAGCACTTAAAACACAACAAGTACAAGAAGGGCATTCTAATATCCCCATTCCTTCCTGGAAACAGGAGATCAAAACACCTGGATGAAAGATGCCCTTTCTGTACAAGAAGAAAACAAATTCTTTAACATGGAGTCAAAGCCAAAAGATTGCTAAACAAACAGGCCTTGTTAAAATAATTCTTTTCTCCATTTAGCCTCCCTATATAGTGTAATTATTTTCTATAACTCTCTCTCTTTGTTCAACTTAATATGAAAGTATATAGGTTCTATCATACCTTTGGGATTTTTATTTCCTTATGAGGGCTCCAGAAGCATGTAAAGTTTATATAAGTATGTATGCTGTCTCCAGTTAACCTATCCGATATCAGTTTAATATTAAATTTAGCCAAAAAACCCTAAAAAGATGGAGGTAAAATTTTACTTCCTCTATAAAAGTGTTTCAGGTGGAAAAACTTTTGCTTCATGTGATCATATTGTAGGGGACACAAATTTATAATGTAATTTCTGTTCTTTTATGGTTGGGAAGTAGGGTTCTCATGAGTTACACAGGAGGGCAGTCATCCAAGGTAAGTAGCATTGTGAGCTGAGATTTGGTATTTATATCTAAGGAATGTCTTAATTTCAATACTGACTTTTTTTTAATTCCTTAGAAAAAACTAGTTTTCAACATATGACTAAATATTAAAGAGAGGTTCTAAAGTATTAATTTAGTTTAGAATTTTGAACTGAATTCTTAACCTAAATCCCTCCTTTGACCCAATAATCTTTTATTTTTTGCAATAGCCAGTCATTAAATCTTTAAATCTCAGATTGAAATGATTAGTTAAGTAAGGTTAGACTGTTGAAAAAAGAAACCCTTGAATTTCAACGATTTAAGGAACAAAGAAAAAGTATGTTGGGCTCATGTGACCATCTAAAATGAGTGTTTAGGATTGATCATGGCTCCTCTGCATACTGTTTTCTCATGTAGTCATTCAGGGACTTAGAAAATTTAGCAGCATCCATCTTTAGCATTGTGTTTCAAAATAACTTCAATCATTGACATTTTAGTCCAAGGAAAGGGGGAAAGGGCCAAAATCATCTACATCCAGAGATTTTCCAAATCAAGTGAAGTGAAAGTTGCAAATTTTATATCAGTTCACATTTTATCTTGAAAATCCAGGCAAATGTCCACACTCAGCCTGGAAAAGGCAGAAGAATTATTTTCCTTGTTAGGCAGCTATGTCTAAAGTTACACCTCTATTATTGAGGAAAAAGAAAAATGGTGTTTGTGGATAACTAGCACATTAAACATGAAATTTAGACACATTATAGATTTTGATTGATTTAGATATTCTAAAATAAGTTGGTTTCTATTAAGAATATATACTATTCGGTATATGAATTACTAGGGTAAAGTACAGAAAGATTTTAAATATATATTAGGAAAATAGAATACATTTTTCTTCAAATAAGATGATTAATACTTTTTTTATTTGCATTCAAAACAAATATTAGATGAACTAATTGGATGTTTTAAATCATTTCAATGATTGCAGCTCATTAAGTATTCATACCACATATTCCAAACTAAACCTTCTGGACTTCAAGCTAAAGGTTGGCTGTTTGATTACAATGAATTACCTTCTCCACTTTCCAGAGAAATCTAATCATCTTCATCACAAAATTAAAGAAAAAAAAGTGAAAAATAAAGCATGGCAGAGTATAAATGAGAGTCATAAGGTGTAAGCTTTGTGGAAGATATCAAAAAGACTTGAGAGGTGCCATTTAATATTTGGCAGATCATTTTCCAATGTACCTATCCTACCTAGACAGGATAGGTACATTCTTTTTATAAAATTAAAAACTTTTAAACATTGAATTACTGACCACTGCTTGGTCACTGGAATATAGCAATAGACCTGTCATATTTTCTAAAATTATAAAAACATCATAGTAAATATTTCAATATTTACTAAAGGAAAAACCTATTGCATTGACAACTAACTTTTTGGTGACAGATAATTAATAGGTTAGCTTACCAAAGCAAAATTAGCAATACAACAGAAAACCAAAACTTCATTTTACATACTTAATTTTTATGTCTCTGTTTCTATACTTAAAAACTTTCTTTCTGCTGATGATTTTTAAAAAATAAAGAAAGAATGAAGTTGGGGAAAATTAGTCAAGGATTTTACAAAGACCACCCTAAATATTAAGTGACCTAATTTAGCTTATCAAGATTAGAACAGGTATTTATTTTATTTTTTCCTGTTTTAATTTATAATATTGGGATATTATATGTGTGTAGAAAAAATATTTGATTTTTGTATTTTCTCGAATTCTGTGAACTAACATTGCTTCTCCATGGTCTGGCTTCAAGTAATTTTTCAGGCTAAGAGGAATCTCATAATGGGAAAGCAATTTGCCCCATACAGATAGATGTTTACTTTTATAACGGCCAGATATACAGTAATTCTTAAGATAAGTATGCACTTGATTCTCTTATGGTAGTTGTCAAAGTTGAAATAGAATCATTTTGTTAATTTCATGACCTCTTCTTAACAACCTTTACCTGAGTAAGAGAATTAGGTTACATGAAGGATCGAGACATTATTTACTTTAACTGTCGTTAAATGAACATTTACATTTTCTAGGACACACTGAGTTCCTCTTCAAACTTTTGAAAGAATATACCTCTTCAGACTGTAGAGTATTTATTTATATCATTAATTATATTATTAATATATTATCTATTAATATCTTATAGGATTATAAACAACATTCACATTATTTAGAAGAATGCACACAACAGACAATTCCAAAATTGTACAAATATTTATTTTAATGCATCATTCCTGTTTTAGTTGGTTCTATCAGGTTTTTTTTTAGAACAAGTAAATATTTGTAATTTTAGTGCCTTTGAGATTGCATACCCAGATAATTACTTATGTATTTTTTCTCTCTTCCCTTTTCATGAAACAAACTTCTAAAGGAGGCAATGGTTAATAAAATTTTCTTTATCTTTTGGTACCCAAACACCCCATATTTCTCAAAATCATCTCCAGGTGGCTTCATTTTTTTTTTTTTTGCAATATATTGAGTTCAAGCATTAACCCCTCCTTCTCATAAATAAGCATTAATTTTAAGTTATTACCATTCATGCAATTAAGAAGTTTCTCTATATCTATATTCAATCTCATATCTTAATTTAAATCATTTTCCTTGATTTCTTTTTCACTGGAAGTAAAGAAAAATAGGTTAATCTTACTCATCAAAATTGTGGGTCATATCATATAATGGACGAAATATATACTTGTTTTTTTTTCTATTATTCTTCCCACAGTGTCAACTAGTCTCTTTTGAAAAACTTAGAGTTGGGAGGCAATCACCCCCTAATGTTTGGATAGTTGTAAAATTTGGGAAGTCAGTTCCTATGCTGAGATTATTATGAATATATTTATTTTTACATTATTTGCTCTGCACTTTCCCTGAGTCCTTCTCTGCTTCAGCATCTGCTCCCTCTTTTAAGGATTATGACTGTGTAGGGGAGGACAAATCATTGTCCCTGGACCCTTCTGAGTTCTTAGCCAAGACTCTATAATTAAAAAAAAAAAAACAGACTAACAAGAGAAAAACAAACACAAATTTAATAACATATATATATAGTTTATGTATACATGGGAGATACATCGGAAAAATTAGTAACTCAAAAGAGGTGATGTTAAAATTCAGAATGACATATTACCTTAATAGGGAAAGGGAAGGGGGCTTAAGCCTCTTAGGAAAGTAAGTAAGGCTCAGTAGCTGAAAGAAACTTGGGCACTATGTGAGTTGGATGAGGTAGGATCCCAAAAAGTCACCAGGGTGGGGCAAGTAGTGTTTTCTAGGTTAGTGGAAATTCAAATGTTTGTCAGTGCTGAACCTATAGCCACTGGCAAAAGTCTCAGATCATGCTGAAGCCAGCTGCTGCCTATATCAGGCCACAAAATTTGTTCAAAAAATACTGCAGTTTGGGCCAGGGCTTTTTGCCCACCACCAAAAATGTCTCTCAAGGTGTGTAAGCCAAAGTTTGTTGATTGCTGAAGAAAGAGCCTCCTGCCAAGAGCACGGTGTGAGGCTGGTTGCTCTGCAACAAAATTAGCACTGGCAATTTGCAAGTTGGGTGGAGTAGGGTCTCAGGGAATCAGTCAGGTAGAGCAAGTGAATTTCAACCAGCCAATGCAGAATCATATTTGGCCATGGAGGTGGAAGTGCTCAACACAGGGAAAATAGTGTCCACCTCTAGGTGGTACAGGAGGAAGGCTCAACAAAGGAACAATGGTGGCTGTCACTTCAGCTTCACCCTGAAGCCACACAACTTAGTCTTTCTCTTTATGTCTTTGGCACCTCCAAAGCTGCCATCCCTCTGCCAGAGCCCAGAGTTAGTGTCTGCAAAAAGTAAATCTGAGCACAGTCCCTTTAAGGAGACATCTGGATTTCCAGGTTTCTTTTGTTTCACCCAGATGGTCAGAATCCCCACTGATTTTGACAGCCATATTTTGTGGGGACTCCTTTTCTCAATACTGGAATTCTAGGCAAGGGGACTCTTTTTCCTCCCCCAAGACCTCCACAGCCAAGATATCCTTCCCAATGCTCAAGCACCCCACATGGGCACAAGTTCTGCCTGTTTCATGTCTCTTCCCATCCTACCAGCCTCAATGCGACCTCTTCTTTATATCCTTAGTTATAGAAGTTCTGTTTAGCTAATCTTCAGATGGTTCTCCAGGTTTAATGTTCCATAATTTAGAGCAATTTTAATGGAGTTGTGGGATGAGACATGCACAGCCTTTATCTACTTCACCATTTGATGGGAACACCTGAAATGCCACTATTTTTTAAGCCTCTAAACTACATCCTTAAACTGCTACACTGGGAGAGATTTAAAAGGATCACAGATCAAATAAACACCATTTCTACTTCTAATACATTTATACTATCAGCTCCTCCCAGGGTTCCCTCTCCAGCAAACTGTCTAATGACCTTTTATCTGCAACCACCAGGAAGGATATCCCAGTGGAACTTTCTCTTTTCTCTCCAGCCTCTTATTCTTCATTTCTTTTTCATCTCCTACAAAGTTTTTAAGTTCTCTCCACCTTAAGAAGAAAATATGAGGGCAGTGATATCATAGAGATGTCCCCAGATCTCTCCTCTTGAAATAACAGTAAGATAAACATCTAAAACTCAACAAATAACACCTAACCTGCACACAAGCACGTCTGAGCAAGCCATCTGCAAATAAGACATACCACAGATAAGAACTGCAGAGGTCAGGTGGTAGACAAGGAGAAACAAAGAAGCTGCCTCTCGCAGCCAGAGCTCCATGCAGGGAGAAGGGTGAAGGTGCAGAGGGTTCCCTGAACAGCCCTGCCTGGGTGAGCTGTGAGCTCCACATAGCAGCAGTTCCCAGGAATCGGAGCAGAAAGCAGAAAAGTGGGGATGGTAGAGAAAGAACAGCTTATTATTAGCACTCATGGCTGCAAAACATGAAGCTGTGTAACAAATCCCATTCTCCAACCCAGAGAGAACCACCCCACAAATCCTCCAAGACTGAACACTAGGGGAATCTGAGCAATGCTACCGAAACTATCACTAACACTGACAGAGACTGAGAATGAGGGTAAGTGAGCATGACTGAATATTTATAAGAAGAAAAAGGCATATTAAGACTTCATGTAAAGCAGGGGTCCAAGATAATTAGATGCCACTTACTGAAAACCAAGAGAAAAATGCCTTATTTGCAACAGGCTAATGAGAGTTCTTTATATAATAAATCCTCATTTCGGGGGAGGGGCAGCAGAATACACTTCCATTAGTGCCCGGGCAGAAAAATAGTCCATTAAACACCATGAACAACCAAAGCGACAAGGCAACTAAGAAAGAAAAAAAAATCTCCAGAAAATAAGCTTAAAGACATAAAAATATGCAACTTAAATGAGAGAATCAGGATAAAACTTCTGAAAAAAACTCAATGAGATCCAAAATAAATAATATCAACAATGCCAGAAATTGAAAAAAAAACTGGATCAGCAGAATGAATTTTTAGCAAGAATATTGAAACCCTCGAAAATAACCAAATAGAACTACTGGAGATGAAAAACACACTGAAAGAGATAAAGAATAAAATGGCAAGCTTGGAGTTGACCAAATGGAAGAAAGAATCAGTAATATCAAAGACAGAGATCTAGAAATAAATCAGAAGAAAGAAGAGAGAAACCGAAGAATGAAAAATAATGAAAGAGAAATACAAGAACTAGCTGATGCTATCATAAAGGAAACAAAAATTATGCGCATTATTGAAGGGGAGAAAATGGAGCAGGGATTAAAAAGTATTTTCAGACAAACAGTTGATGAGAATTTCCCAAATCTAAGAAATGAACTGGAGCTTAGAATTCAAATAGTCAACAGAACACCCAATTACCTCAACCCAAAAAGGCCTTCTTTAAGACTTATTATATTAAAATTATCAAAAATAAACAGCAAAGAAAGAATTTCCAGGGCAGTGAGGGATAAAAAGATAGTAACCTATAAAGGAAAACTCATTAGATTATCATCAGACTTCTCAGCACACACCTTATAAGCCAGAAAAGAGAGCAATCAAACATTCAAACCATTAAATAAAAGAAACTGCCAGCCGAGAACAACATATCCAGCAAAGCTCTCCTTTAGATATGAAGGAGAAATAAAGACCTTTCCAGACATATAAAAACTGAGGGAATTCTTCACTACAAGGCCTGAATTACAGAAAATACTGAAAGGGGTCAGCTCACCTAAAACAAAATGACAAAAAAATACATAACTATGAGTAAGATGACTAGCAGGCAGATAGAAGCAGAGTAGTGCAATCCTTATTATAAGCTTAAGCAATAAGAAGAGATTTGCTATAGCAAGATAGTAATGAACGTTCAGCATACATAGGAATGAATTGAGACAACAGTGACTGAAAAATGTCTTAATTACAGAGGTTTCCTTTAGAATCACCTTTCTTTTCACATTAAAATTAAATTTTCTACTCGAAAATTACAAATAAGGCTTCCAGCTTTTTTTATGTGAGGTAAACTGTATTTTCAGTGTTAAGGCAAATGGCAGAATACATGTATATGGGATATTAGTGTGAACCTTCCATTGTAAAATATAAAATTCATAGATTTTCCAAACATGTGCTGTAATTAGAAACTTGTAAAAACCATCGCAATGTGTAATAGCTATTTTTTAATATCTCAGCTGTACCTTTTTGATAATCTGTTAAGTGTAGTCTTGTCTGAGTTTTTTATGGCCTGTGACTTTTTTATTATGCAAGAAGAAATGTCCACCTATATTGCTGTAAATGAATGAGGGCTTTATCTCAAATTCTATATATATGCACACTATTTGGTCATATAGACCACTCCCCAAAGTCAGCAACACAATGTTTACTCAGCAGGCTCACCATGACAGAAGAGTATGAAAACACAGGACATTAATTTAATAAAGACTATAATTAAAATCAGATTATTTATGCTGTCCATATATCTTTTTCAGGAAGATATAGATTTATGATATTTCATACAATGATTCTTGCTCATCCCCTCCCCATGTCTTTTCTGAATGTGATAACCATTTCCTTCACAGTGAAGAGAGAACCATTCTTTTTTATGGTAAAATGGACTTCTTCCTTCAAAAGATCAGGGCAAAGGTATCACTTCTTAGCCACTCTGGCCATAGCCTTCTTGGGTGCATCCTTCAGGTCAATGGCCAAAGTATTTGGAGCCCACTATTACTAAGTATCTTCTGGGCCTCGTGGACATTGGTTTACTCAAGCCGGATCACCAGGGGCACCTTAAGTTTGAGCTCTCAGCAGGCTTTGGTGATCCCATTGATAATAATAGTACAGTTGATAATTCCACCAAAAATATTAATATTGATTACTTCAACCATTGAATCAGATGTGAGCTGTGAGTTTTGATATATTTGAGCTTCCTTTACACCATTACCATAATCCAAGAAGTTGGCTGGTTTCTCACCATTCAGGAAAATTATATCACAAGCATCCATGGTGAGTCCAGCCCAATTCACAAAGCAGGCAGTGTTCCCATCGAGCCCTATGTATTTAGTCTCATATCTGGCAGTTTCATCTTCAATGGACTCAGTCTCTAACTTGTCACTCATAGCAAATATATCCTTTTGTCAAAGTTCTGTGTTGTCATCAAAGTTTATCTTGGCATCAGAGATAATCTTGGTCCTTCTGAAGTTTCACCAAAAGGGTTCACTTCCACCTGAGTAGCATCAGTTTCGGGAAGAGATGATATAGCTTCTTAACTTGATCTGCAGCCTGGTTTTTCAAAGGCTCCACAAAAAAAACTAGAATTTCTGCCACCTGCTGAACTTGACTGTCCTTTATTCCTTCAATAATGTCAATTTGCTCTTTAAAAATAATATATGACTTTGAAGCTGCCACCTCTTTAATGTCAATGCCCCTTTGGAGGCTGCCCATCAGGATAGGGCCATTGTAGGACCGATCCATCAGATTTGCAAAGTAGGTTTCTCTGGAATAGTCCAAGGTTTCAGCAACCATCACCTTATTAACTTCCAGTCCTTTTGGAACTTGTTTTATTGCTAGATTATACCTAATCATCTGTTCGGCCAGCTTTCCTACAACAATAGGGTATTTGTTCAATGAATGTCTCCTTTCAAACTGCTACTGAAGTTACCTTTTCCTCTTCCTCCAGCTAAGATCTGGGCTTTTAAAACAATTTATTGAGTTTTGGAAAACTTAGCTGAGAGAAATCCCCAGATCTCTCCCCTTGAAACAACAATAAGCTGAATATCTAAAACTCAACAAAAAACACCCAGACTGCACACCAACATGTCTGAACATGAGATCTGCGCATAAGGGGTGCTATAGGTCAGAACCTAGGGTGTCAGGTGGTGGACTGGGAGAAATAAAAAAGATGCCTCTTGCATCCGCCATAGCTCCCTGTAGAGGAGGGGGAGGAGAGAAGGTGCAGCTGGTTCCCTGAACAGCTCTGCCTGGGACAGTTGTGAGTTCTATGCAGCTGGTGACAGGGCCCAGTCATCATTGCAGAAAGCAGAGATGGCACCAAAACAACAGTTGATTTTTACTAGACATGGTCGCAAAGCCACAGTTGAGCCACAGGCCCCTATTCCCAACCAAGAGGGCTTTTTCCCCCATATCCTCCAAGAATGAACACGATGGAGCCCCAGGAGAATCTGAGCAAATGCCACCTAACCTGTTGCTAACACTGGCGGGGACTGAGATTGAGAGTGGTGAGCCTGAGTAAACATCTATATTTTTTTAAAAAAAATAAAAAAGCATTATTAAGGCTTTATATAAAGCAGAGATGCAACCAAAAGAAAAGTGCCTTCTTGGCAGCAGGCTAAAGAGAGACCTTTATATAATAAATCTATTTTCTGGAAGAAAGAAGAAAACAGAATACACTTCCATTAATGCCCAGTCAGAGAAATAGTCCATTAAACACCATGAATGACAAAAGTGACAAAGCATCTCAGAAAGAAATAGAAAAATCTCTAGAAAATAAGCTTACAAACATAGAAATATGTGACTTAAATAACAAAGAATTCAGAATGGTAATTCTGAAAAAAAATTCAGTGAATTATGAAACGAGACATATCAACAATTTCAGAAATTAAAAAAACAACTAGATGAGCAGAATGAATTTTTTAGCAAAGAGATTGAAACTCTCTAAAAAAAAAATAGAGATTAGATTTTTCTGGAGATTAAAAACACACCGCAGTGTTGAAAAATGAAATAGCATGCTTGGGAAATACAGTCAACCAAATGGAGGAAACAATCAGTGATATCAAAGACAGAAATCTAGAAATAAATCCGAAGGAAAAAGAGAGAAACCAAAGAATGAAAAATAATGAAAGAGAAATACAAGAACTAGCTGATACTATCAGGAGAGAAAACATAAGAATAATGGGCATTATTGAAGGGGAGAAAATGGAGCAGGGATTACAAAGCATTTTTAACTACTTAGTTGATGAGAATTTCCCAAATCTAAGGAATGAGCTAGAGGTTGCAATTCAAGAAGTCAATAGAACACCCAATTATCTCAACCCAATATATATATATATATATATATTTAATATAGTTATACTATATTAAAATTATCAAAATTCAATAAAAAGACAGAATTCTCAGTGTAGGGAAAAGGAGATAGTAATCCATAAAGGAAAACAAATTAGATTATTGTTGAACTTACTAGCCAGAAAGGAGTGGAATCAAATATTCAAATTATTAAGTGAAAGAAAATACCAGCCAAGAATATTGTATCCAGCTAAGCTCTCCTTTAGATGTGAAGGAGAAATAAAGACCTTTCCACACATACAAAAATTGAAGAAATTCTACACTACAAGGTCTGAGTTACAGGAAATACTGAAAGGGGTCAGCTCACCTAAAACAAAATGACAAAAGAAATACATAACTAGGAATAAAGTGACTAGCAGGCAGATAGAAGCAGAGGAGTACAACCCTTACTAAGAACAAGGCATTATAAGCTTAAACAATACAAAAAGATTTGCTATAGCAAGATAGTAATGAACATAGTAGGAACAAATTGAGACAACAATGACTGAAAAGGAGAGGATTCAAAGATCCAAATTCAAATGGAATAAGGCACACACAGAAAAAAATGGACAACTGTGTGTGAGTGTGTGTGTGTGTGTGTGTGTATGCATATGTGTGTGTGTGTGTCTGTGTAGGCACACACAGAAAAAAATGGATGACTGTGTATATATGTGTGTGTGTGTGTGTGTGTGTGTATGCATATATATACATATATATTGTGTGTGTATACATATATACATATATATGTATATGTATATATGCCCCTATCTATGTTCATATATATATATATATATATATATATTCACAATGGTAACAACATGCCAAAGATTCAGAACTGAAGTATATAACATAAAAGAAGAAGAACCAGAGGGAAAATCAACAAAAGCCAACCAAAATAAAGGAAACAGAAACATAAGGAAAAGGAAACAATGGCTATAAGAAGAAACCATATTTCAATAATCAACATGAATGTAAATGGACTGAACTCACCAGTAAAAAGGCACAGAGCTGCAGATTGTATCAAAAAACAAAGCCCACCCATATGCTATCTCCAGGAGACACATCTCAATTCCAAAGACAAATACAGACTCAAAGTGAAAGGGTGGAAAATGATATTTCAAGCAAATGGCATTTAGAGAAAAGCGAGAGTAGCAGTACTAGTGGATGAAATAGACTTCAAAATAAAAATGTAAAGAAAGATACTGAGGGGCACTTCATAATGATAAAGAGAATCATGCACCAAGAAGACAGAACACTTACTAATATCTATGCTCTCAATCAAGGTGCTCCCAAATATATAAAGCAATTACTAAGAGAACTAAAGAGAGAAACAGACCAAAACACTATTGCAGTAGGAGACCTAAATAACAACACTGTCAGATATGGACAGATCATCTAAACAGAAAATCAATAAGGAAATAGCATCCTTAAATGACACATTAGACCAACTGGATGGACATAAATGACATTTACAGAGACTTTCATCCCAAAACAGTTGCTTATACATTCTTCTCTACTGCACATGAAACATTCTCAAGAATCAACCACATAATGAGACACAGAGATAGCCTCAACAAATACAAGAGGGTTGAAATTATACCAACCATATTCTCTGATCATAATGCTTTAAACGTAGAGATCAACTGTACAAAGGAAGAGGAAAAACTCACAAATACAGAGAGATTTAATAACATACCACTGAAGAATAATTGGGTCAGAGAAAAATTACAAGAAAGATCAAGAGATACATAGAAATGAATGATAATGATAGTACAACATATCAAAACTTTTGGGACATTGCAAAAGTGGTTAAGAGGAAAATTCATATCTTTATAGACTTACTTTCAAAAACAAGAATGAGCCCAAATAAACAACCTAACGCTTCATCTTAAAAAAAAAACTAGAAAAGGAACAACAAATGAAACCTAAAGTCAGCAGAAGAAAAGAAATCATCAAAATTAGAGCAGAAATAAATAAAACTAAAAACAAACAAACAAAATAGAAAAAAATCAATGCAACAAAAAGCTGGTTCTTTGAGAAAGTTATTAAAACTGACAAACCCCTGGCTAGATTCACTAAAGAAAAAAGAGAAAGGATACAAATAAACAATATCGGGGATGAAAGTGGGGAAATTAAGACAGACACTGCAGAAATACAAAGAATCATTTAAGAATACTATGAAAAGGTAAATAACTTCAAATTTAATAACCTAGAAGAAATGGACCAGTACTTGGAAAAATACAACCTGCCTAGCGTGAATGAAGAAGAACTGGAAAATCTAAATAGATCAATCAGCAGTATGGAAATTGAAACAATCATCAAAAATCATCAAAAAGTAGAAGTCCAGGACTTCTTCCAAACTATCAAAAAAGATTTAATACCTATTCTCCTCAAACTCTTCCAAAAAATTGAAGAGAAGGCAATACTTCCTAACTCATTGTATGAGGTCAATATTACCCTGATACCAAAACCTGGTAAAGATAATACAAAAAAAAACTACATTTCGGTTGCTTCCATGTCTGGCCACTGTGAATAATGCTGCTATTAACATCGGTGTGCAAATATATTTTCGAATATGAGCTTTCAAATCTTTGGGATAAACACCCAGTAGAGGGATTGCTGGATCATATGGTAGATCAATTCTTAGCTTTTGAGGAACCTTCATACTGGTTTTCATAGTGGCTGTAGCAATTTTCAGTCCTAGCAGCAGTGTATGAGGTTTTATTTTTTTCTCTGCGTCCTCTTCAACGTTTGTTATTTTTTGTCCTGCTGATTATAGCTATTCTAACAGGTGTGAGATGCTATCTCATTGTGGTTTTGATGTGCGTTTTCCTAATAGCTAGCAATGTTGAGCATCTTTTCACATATTTGTTGGCCATGTGTATGTCCTCTAAGGAGAAGTGCCTGTTCAAGTCCTCTGCTCATTTTTTGATTGGAATGTTTTTTGTTGTTGTTGTATTGGTTATATGAGTTCTTTGTATATTTTGGATTAGTCCTTTATAACAGGTGTTGCTTGCAAATATATTTTCCCATTCAGATGGTTGTCTCTTTATGTTGTTTATGATTTCTTTTGCTGAGCAGAAGTTTGATGTAGTCCATTAACTTATTTTTGCCTTTATTTCCCTTGCCTATGAGGTCAAATTCATAAAATCCTCTTTAACTCCAAGCTCCTTGAGTTTAGTTCTATGTTTTCTTTTTTGCATTTTATTGTTTCAGGTCTTATATTCAGATTCTTAATCCATTTTGAGTTACTTTTGGTGTGGAGTGATAGACAATAGTCTACCTTCATTCCTTTGCATATGGCTTTCCAATTTTCCCAACCCATTATTGTAGAAACTTTCTTTTCTATACTCATTGTCAAAAATTAGTAGCCCATATACATGTGGGTTTATTTCTGGGCTTTCAATTTTGTTCCATTGGTCTGTGTCTGTTTTTCTGGGGATGCCATATTGTTTTGATTATTGTAGCTTTGTAGTATAACTTGAAGTCAAGGATTGTGATACTTCCAGCTTTGTTCTATTTTCTCGATTGCTTTGGCTATTTGAGGTCTTTTGTGGTTCCATACAAACATGATGATTTTTTTGTTTTATTTCTTTTAAATACATCCTGAGATTTCGATGTGGTTGCATTATATCTATATATTGCTTTGGGTAATATGTCCATTTTAATTGTGTTAGTTCTTTCAGTCAATGAACAGAGAATATCTTTCCATTTCTTTGTGAATTTTTCAATTTCTTTTAATAATGCCTTGTAGTTTTCAGAGTATGGGTCCTTCATGTTCTTTGTTAAGTTTATTCCTAGGTATTTTACTCCTTTTGTTGCAATTGCAAGTGAAGTAGCTTTTTCATTTTTTTCTGTAATTTTGCTGTTAGTATATAGGAATGCGATGAATTTTTGTATGATGATTTTTGTATCCTGCAACTTTACTGTATTTGTTTATTGTTTCTAATAGCTTTTTTGGCAGAGTATTTAGAGTTATCTATATAACGAATTATGTCATTTGCAAAATGCGACAATTTTACCTTTTCATTCCTGATATGGATAGCTTTTATTTCTCTCTCTTTTCTGATTGCTCTGGCTAGCACTTCCAGTACTCTGTTGAATAACAGTGATAAGAGCTGGCATTCTTATTTTGTTCTTGATCTTAGAGGGAAAACTTTCAGTTTTCTACCATTGAGTATTATGTCAGCTGAGGGTTTGTCATATATGGCCATTATTATGTTGAGGTACTTTCCTTCTATACCCAGTTTATTGAATGTTTTAATTCTAAGTGGATTTTGTATCTTGTCAAATGCTTTTCTGCATCTATTGATATGATCATATGATTTATGTTCTTTATTTCGTTCATGCGATGTATCACAATTGATTCATTTGCGTATGTTAAACCATTCTTGCATTCCTGGAATGAGCCCCACTTGATTCTGATGTATAATCTTTTTTAATGTATTGTATTCGATTTGCTATATTTTGTTTGTGATTTTACATCTGTATTCATCAGAGGTAATGGTCTGTAATTTTCTTCTTCTTTTTTTTTTTTTGCATTTTTCTTGCCAGGTTTTGGTATCAGGGCAAAGTTGGCCTCATAAAATGAGTTAGGAAGTACAAAAAGGGTAGGTATTAAATCTTATTTAAATGTTTGATGTATTAACTAGTGAAGACATTTAGTCTGGACTTTTTCTTTTGTGGGGGTTGGAGAGTGATGATTATTTCAATTTCCTTACTGTTGATTGGTCTTTTTAGATTTTTTAATTCTTCATGAGTAAGTCTAAGAAGTTTACATATTCCTAAGAACTTGTCCACTTCTTCTAAGTTATCAAATTTAGTGACATATAGCCTTTCATTGTATTCCTATATAAGCCTTTGTATTTCTGAGGTGCCTGTTGTAACTCCTCTTTAATTCCTGATTTGGTTTATTTGAGTCTTTTCTCTCTTTTCTTTAATGAGTCTAGCCAGAGGTTTGTTAATTCAATTGATCTTTTCAAAGAAACAGCTCTTTGTCACATTAATTTTTTCTATTGTCTTTTTGTTCTCTATTTTGTTTAGTTCTGCTCTAATTTTTATTATTTCTTCCCTTCTACTGACTGTGGGCTTTGTTTGCTCTTCTTTTTCTAGTTCTTTCATGTAAAATGTTAGATTATTTATTTGAGATTTTTCTTGCTTCTTGAGGTAGGCCTGTAATGATATATAAACTTCCTTCTTATTACCATTTTGGCTCTATCCCCAAAATTTTGATATGTCATATTATCATTCTCATTTGTGTATATGCATCTCTTAATCTCTCTTTTTATTTCTTCTTTGACCTAGTCATTGTTTAGTTGTTTAATTTGTGTTTTTTTTTTGCTTTCATTTTGCAGTTGATTTCCAATTTCAAAGCCTTGTGGTCAGAGAATATGTTTGGTGTGATTAAAATTGTTGAGGCTCATTTTGCGACCCAAAATATGATCTATCCTTGAGAATGATCCATGTTTACTAGAGAAGAAGGTATATTCGAGTGTTCTGGAATGAAAGCCCTATAAATACTGATTATGTCTGTTTGGTCTAATGTGTCATTTAAGGTCAATATTTCCTTATTGATTTTCCGTTTGGATGATCTATTAGTAGCTGTCAGTGGGGTCTTTAGGTCCCCTACTATAATTTTATTTTTGTCAGTTTCTTTCTTTAGTTCTGTTAGTAGTTGCTTTATATATTTGGGTGCTTTCAGGTTTGGTGTATATATATATATATATATATATATATATATATATATATATATATATATATATATATATATATCGATAAGTATTATGGCTTCTTAATGCATTGTCCCCTTTATCATTATAAAATAATAATAAAAAATTCCTTTTCCCCAGCCATCTTACAATCTCAGATTAGAATTTTACTGCCTGGTTGTCCAGAGGAGGATGAGATGGACAGATTCCCCATCTGAGGAATCTTTTGTTGAATGCTATTTGGCCTTCGAGCACTGTGAGTTTTTTGCACCATTTCTCTGACTCTGACCATGGGCCCATCTCACTATGTGCCAGCCACCCAGGCTTAATTGCTGTCTCTGTCCTTCAGGTCTGGTCTGCAAAATGGGGAGCCCTTCACTGCTACAGCATCAGTCCATTGGAGCCTCTGCTGCTGGGATCGTGGAGCAATACATGACATCTGTTTCTGTCTTTCTCCCTCCCTGTTCCATCTCCACTGTTCACTCAGATACACTCAACTTTAGATGTCCCTGTGAGATGTCTCATATGTTTGTGTGTTGAGTAGGGAATTATAGTTGAATTATAGCTGTCCAACTTGTTGTAACATCAAGGGGAGAGACCTGGAGTTCCTCTCAAGCCATCATGCTGCTGACCCTAAATCCTCCATTTAGTTCTTAATTTTGGTTACTGTATATTTAAATTACAAATAAGTTTTTGTTATTCTATTTCAAATCTGCTTCGTCAATTTTTATAATTTTTAACTTTTTCTTCATTAATTTAAGTTTAGCTTCTATTTCTTTGAATATAGTAACAAGTTGTTACACTGTCATCTAAAATCTGGATTCTTGGTGATTCTATTTCTGTTGTCTGTTGTTCTTGTTGATTCTCACTCATAGAATTTTGTCTTTTTATGTAATGCACATGTTTAGTTGTATGTTGCACATTATATTTGAAAAAATATTTCTAAAAATAATGTGAAGTCTAGGTTAATGTTTTATTCTCTCAAATAGAATTTTCCTTTGCACCTTCCAGGTACCCAGGGGTGCTAGAAGTCCAGACCACCTTAAACCAATAAGATCTGGGGTCCTATGAGCTACCTAGATGATGGTAAACCAAGCTGTAATTTGTAGGTGGCAGATTTATTTAGAGTTCCACCTCAATTCCAACAAGCAACCCAGAGAGAGAGGCAGTGACCATCTGTATCCCCATTTTGGGCAGTCCAGATTCCCATTTTTGTCCCTCTAGCCCTCTGAGCCCATAAAAAATATAGCTCAGCTCTTTAACCTCTGCTTTCAGATTGAAAAATGTCTCCAACTCAAAGTGACTTCAAGTGCTAAACTTGCCTCTTTGAGTCTGTCTCTTTTACTGGATCTCAGCAGATTATTCATCACTAGTTTATTATATTGTTTATACTCTTTAAAGTAATTATTTTTATATACCATCCAACTCTTTTGTCGTCTACACCAAGAGGATCATTCTGAATTACCTAGTCTGTCGTTATCAGGAGTTAATCTATTTTTACTTCCCAGAGTTGAAAACGAGAGTCAGCCCCCTGAATACCAACTGAACCCAATACACCACGGTCTTATGGTATATACTCATATTCTGAAGGTGTAAGTGAACTTATACATATAGTACCTTTAATAAAGGTCAAGCTCAAATCTATTCGTTTGATTCCAAAGTGTTAACCACATAGTAAATAGCATTCCCAATATTTTTTAAAAAAAAAAACTGGAACATTCAAGCTCAAACCTATGTTTTTTTTAAAAAAAAAAATAGAGGGTTAGATATCTAATCTAGTACCTGCTACACCCTCGTATTTTCAACTTTCTATAAATATACAGTGCTATGCTCTTGTTAAAACCTAAGAGAAATGTTCCCAGTCTTATCTCAATAATTGAAAACAATATTAATGGAATAAATTGTTGAAAAAAAGTAAATAAGAAGGCAAAGTTATTATACCTAATTTTAAAAATAATCTTATTGCAGAATGATCAGATTTTTATCTTCACTGATTAAGTATAAAATATTTGGCCAATCTAGGTGTCTCCTTCATTCCTTTTAATCTCACATGTTTAATTATGTTTCAATTTACTCATACATATTTTTAAATAAGGACTTTTAGGAAAAGTATACTTAGTGGTTCTTCCTAAGGAAAGCTTAATAATGAAACATAGTTTAAAAGAGAGTGTGAGGGAAATACTGAGGCAGAGAAAAAATCTTCTGAATCATTACTTTTCATAATCTATGAAAAGACATGAATCATATAATCAAGAATACATAAAAGTGGAAATTCTAAAACAGAATCCAGGCTAGAGGAAACTGTCACCTGTGCTGACTGCCAAGCTTTTCAGAGGCAAAAGATCTGATGTGGTCAGATCTAATTATATTTAAAAGCTGGTGAAGAAGACTGAGGTGACCAGAATTAACCATTGATATGAGTGTATGAATGAGCCTCCTTTGATCCCTTTAACATAGAGAGAACAGGGGAATATATCCTGGCTGCCATGTAGTGACTGACGTTTTTCCTAGACAACTCTGATTTATTGATGGTTCATATATTTAAAAATTCAAGGTATACCTTTTGCTGAATATGCTGTAATTTCTTAATATTCTGTAAAGCAAGCTACCCCTTTGCCAACATCTGCTCAGATGACTGGATTAATAGTTATAATGTGAGCATGACACCTTGTTTAAGGTTTAAGAGTTAACATCTACACTGAGTACATATGACTTCAGGTTGTTTGTGATTTTGAATGCTATGATATAAAAACACAGAGCTTTTTAACTGTCTTGAGAAACTTAATTAAAATTGGAACATATTAATGACTTATTAAAGGAAGAATCAACATCTGAAAATTAGCTAAGTTATAAATATTGAAGCCCATAGATAAGTGCTATTGGTATTGCAAAGAAGTTTCTCAATATGATTTTAAAAATCCAAAAGGATATATTCAAAAACAACAATCTACCATTACAAAAAGATATTGGCCATCTCAAAATGCAGCAAAGGACTTTGGTGTTGCCAAGATGGTCACTTGGTGGTGACGTTGATACTTAGATTACATGAAAGCACTCAATGGCAAAGCAAATTTCTGAACTTTTCAAAGTGATTGTTAGACAAACTTTACACAAGAAGCTCTATAGATGGCTGACTCTTTTCCATCTGCATTTATTATAATTCCAAAAAAAACTGACACTGCAGCCAGGTTTAATCCTTTACCTCAGGGACCATTTGGACATCTACAAATAAATTTTATTTAGTTATCCAAAAAAATGTTTGAAATGAATGTTTCAACACTACTTTCAAAAGTAAAATCATATAATTTTTTATTGGATTACAGTCTTCTCTTCCAAAAGATTAATACTTTATCTTCATATTATACAGTAGAACTTTTTATAACAATAGAAATGTTCTATATATGGCTGTACTCTGTAGCTATTAGCCACTAGTGCAACAGCTATTACCCAAAAAATTTTTTTAATTTTAAAGTTTACAGATTTTATTTTTCTACTTGGGAAATACCTTTAGCACACTTAAATGACAGAGAAATCTGCTTTAGAGGTGAAATTCTTAAGATTCTTCCAATTAAAACATATACTTCATTGTCTTTATCATTCTCAAAACTCTGAAAAGGTACTACACATTCATATTTTTTTATTCAACATTTTCAAATTTTCAGAAAAGCTTTCTTTAGCTTAAAATGCTACCTTTAGTCCTGAGATAATATAGCTATCCACAAAATTCCCATAAATCCTCACACTATTAGAGAAACCTATAAAGATGAGATTGATTCTTCATCTGACAGATTCTACTTTGTTATTAATAGGGTTCAGCACATACTAACCCCAAAAGATGGCACTTTGGCATACTGAATATTTTAAGCTGAAGGAGTTTGAGAAAACAGCAGAAGCAGAAAGGTCATTCTGACACACACACCCCCACCTTTGCCCTCTTCCCTGAACAGCTCATTAAGAGGTGCCATCCCTATAGAGGGAAGGGGTATCCTTATCTCTGAAGGCAAAGAGATGCCAAGAAGACCCCTAACAAGCAGGCCTTGCTAAGATATATTCAGTTTACTACAATGACCTCATTCTCCCTAACTTATATTTTTCCAAGACTGTCTACTTGTTAAACAAAAATAAATTTTGATAGCTGAAACCTTTTTCAAAGGAAAGGGTTTATTGAGTCAAATACTGGCCAATAGTAATCAAGGCTCAATTATAACAGGAATGCACACACAGCCCACACAAGAAACACCTGGAGCACCTGGCTTGGGTGACTAGAGAGACTATGCCACTGGGCCCCACAAGGCACCTACTACATAAGGTCATTCTGTCAAGATGGGAGACACAGCAGCCCTACCTAATACAGAGAAACAAACACAGGAAGGTAGCCAATGTGAGAAAACAAAAAAACATGTCTTAAATAAAAAATCATAACAAAACTCCAGAAAAGAATTAAACGAAATGGAGACAAGTAAACTACCAAATGCAGAGTTCGAAACACTGGTTATAAAAATGCTTAATGATCTCA
Organism: Macroglossus sobrinus; assembly: GCA_004027375.1. Classification (NCBI taxonomy): domain Eukaryota; kingdom Metazoa; phylum Chordata; class Mammalia; order Chiroptera; family Pteropodidae; genus Macroglossus; species Macroglossus sobrinus. Next base: position 20,742 of record PVKZ01002404.1, read on the forward strand.
GTGAGAACTTCAACAAAGAGAAAAGAAACATAAAAATGGATATAGAAAACATAAAAAAGAACCAGTCAGAAATGAAGACTACAATACTAGAAGTAAAGAATACGTTAGAGGGAATCAGCAGTAGAGTAGATAAAATAGGATCAAATCAGTGATTTGGAAGATAAAGTAGCAGAAAACACCCAATCAGAACAACAAAAAAATTTTTAAAAAAATTTAAAAAATGAGGATACTTTAAGGAACCTCTGGGATAACATCGAGTGTACCAACATTCACATCATAGGGGTATCAGAAGGAGAAGAGAAAGGAAAGAATTGAAAACTTATTTCAAGAAATAATGACAGATAACTTCTCTAACTTGAAGAAAATGGCCCCACAAGCCCAGGAAGCTCAGAGATTCCCAAACAAGAAGAACCCAAAGAGGCCCACACCAAGACACATCATAATTAGAATGCCAAAGTTTAAAGACAAAGAAAGAATCTTAATTACCTACAAGATAGCTCCCATAATACTGGCAATTGTTTCTCAACAGAAACTTTGCAAGCCAGAAGGAACTGGCAGGAAATATTCAAAGTGACAAAAAGCAAGGACCTGCAACCAAGCTTACTCTACCCAGCAAAGCTATCATTTAGAATCGAAGGACAGGTAAGAGTGCACCAGACAAGAAAAAGGAGTTCATCACCACCAAACTAGTATTACAAGAAATGTTAAAGGGACTTCTTTAAGAAGAAGAAGAAAAAAGAAAAATAGATAAAAATAGGAATAATAAAATGGCAATAACTATGTATCTAGCAAAATTACTTTAAATGTAAATGAATTAAATGCTCCATTCAAAAGATAGGGTGTCTGAATGAATAAGGAAACAAGACCCTTATATATGCTGCCTATAAGAGACTCACTTCAGGTCAAAAGACACACACACACTAAAAATAAAGGGATGGAAAAAGATATTTCCTGAAAATGGAAACAAACTAAAGCTGGGGTAGCAATATTTATACCAAGAAAAATAGACTTTAAAACAAAGGCTATAACAAAAGACAAAGAAGGACCCAGTAATCCCACTTCTCAGTATTTATCTGAAAAAAAACAAAATACTAACTTGAAAAGACATATGCACTCATATGTTCATTACAGCATTATCTTCAATAGCCAAGATATGGAAGCAACCTAAGTGTTCATTAAGAGATGAATGGATAAAGATATGGTACATATATACCATATTATTCAGCCATATTTTTTTAAAAAATGAAATCTTGTCATTTGCAACAACATGGATGGACCTAAGGAATACTGTGCTGAGTGGAGGAAGACAGAAAGACAAAAGCCATATGACTTCATTTATATGTAAAATCTAAAGAACAAAGTAAATGAACAAACAAAACAGAAACAAAATAGATACAGAGAACATTTTGATGGTTGCCAGATGGTAGAGGGGTTGGAGGAATGGGTGGAAAAGGGCAAAGGATTAAGAAGTATAGATTAGTTGTTACAAAATAGTCTGGGGGATGTAAATTATAGCATAAGGAAAAGAGTCAATAACATTGTAATAACTATGTATGGTGTCAGATGGGTACTAGTTTTATCAGGGTGATCACTTTGTCAAATCCCTAACCACGATGTTGTATATCTGAAACTCATATAATATCGTAGGTCAACTGTCATTAAAAAATAAACTATTATTTTTTGAATATAATAAATAATTAAACAAACAAATAAATAAATAAATAAAATTAGCCAAGCAATGCTGCTTCGAATCAATGAGACAAGAGGGCTAGAACTTATTAAACACCACAATAACTATTTAGAGCTGAAGCTTACATCATACTTTAAAAGTAACTCTAGTTAAAGTCAGGAATAATGAGGCAAAGAAATGTCTATAAAGTATAAAGAGAAGCTTCCTCTCTTGAGGTCAGTTTATTCTTGAACAGATCAGAAAACAAAGCGATCTAAAGAAATTTTCTAGTGGATTCACATTTGTTTTTGCTTTTCTTCTCTGTGTGTCTTGCTTTCCTTAGTATTACGAATTGTAACGGTTGAGATTAAGCTTGTCAATTTGATGCCTTGCTTGTTTTGGGGGTTCTGGAATCCTGAGCCAGTCTGTGCTTCCTAAGTCTTTCATCTTGTCTTTCACCTGTTGACGCAGCTACCTGGGGTGGTGTCAAGGCCCTGAGGTCGAGATGTGTCGATTTAAAAAGCAAATTAACCCAAAATACACTCGGTTTGTTTTTCTGGTTTTTTTGTGTGAGTAAAAAAGCACTATAAGGCAACGAAAGAACCAGAAAAGAGACAGCGGCGGACGTGTTTCTGCAAATGACCAGCGGGGAAGGATTTAGAGCAAAAATAAATTTGAAAAACATGGAGGTGCCGGGGATTGAACCCGGGGCCTCGTGCATGCTAAGCACGCGCTCTACCACTGAGCTACACCCCCTCACGCTTACTCAGGGTTGGAGATTATTCTATGAGTTGTAACTAGTTTTTTTTTTTTTTTTAAATGGTGGTAACGAATTTTATTTTATTCAAGCCTTAAACTTCTCTATACTGTAGCTAAACTGGGCGAAAGAAAACTAAATATTATACCAGAAGTCCCGGTCTGGTCCCGAGATCTCCCAATATGGGTTACCTTCTCAGATGTTTCTGGTGAAGAAGATGGTAATCCTGCCTGGCCAGCCCCAAGAAGAGGCCTGGGATAAAATCTCTCCGCTTAAAAATGCTGCCTTAAAAACGAGAGTATAATGCAGGGGGATAAAAAGAAAAAAAAAAAAAAACCTAAACGCTGCCCTTGTCATTGAGGTCTGGAAGGGAAAACTGGAAGGGAACTGCAGATAGGCTCGCGTGGGTCGCAGCTCTTCCTGATAGTCTTCCTTGCCAAGCCTGGGGTTGAGGAGCCACGCAGCAGAAGAGAGTATCCACGACAAATGGCTCACTGAGAAGTGACCTTTGGGATTTGCTAATGGGAATTTATTAATGAAATTCATGGAAAACAAAGGAATTAACCTGCCCTTGGGCTTATTTTGCATTTTAGGATTCATTCTGATAACCATAATGGCCCTGAAACTTCCTTAGAAGACCAAAATAAGTACCATTTTATCCTAACAGATTCTCATTTAATGTTATTTTCCAGTTTCCCTCTGCCATTATAGAACTATTCCACATACACAGGAACCGCTTAGAGTCCTCTTGGAACTTCAAAGACCCTTCATTGACATCTAAGACTTCCCAGAAGCCACCCCGGAGGAAGGATCCTCGGACTTGTGGATTAATAATACAGAACACAAAAGTGATAGTTTTCACCAAGGAAGAGCACTAAATAGTGTTAACCTTGAAAATAAAAAGCTAAAGTGAGAGATTTGACATCAAAGAATTCCAATAATGGGTGAAGGCAAGGGTTTTTAATAAGAACCAGAAGGAAAATAATTACATGACTAGAAGAAAGAACTTTCTATGGGTGCTAATAAGCAGTATTCTTCAGCTATTATAAAAAAAATAATATAAATAAAGCCACATTAAAATGGAGTCTGAGCTGCCATCCTAGAGAATCTACCTTGCTGTCTTACCCCTCAAACCTTTAGAATGTTAAAACTGAAGGAAATAAACTTGGATCTGGGCCTAAAGCAGTATTGTGTCTCAAACAATTGTTTTGTGACAACTAATGGACTGAAAAATAATGCCATGCTTTAGAATTAGCATCAAATGCAAGCTTATCTGTTATCTGCATCTATAGAAATAGAAATTCTTTTCTTCGATTTATGTAATTATTTCCCTTCCCTTTCTCATAAATGTCCCTCGCCTTCTCCACCAAATCAGAACACCATTTGTATTTCTGCCTGAATCAGTGCTTCCCAAATAGCTTTCTTTTTACATTATTTATTATTTTTTCTTTAATTTTTATTTGGCTCTTTAGCACTCGTTGCCTCTTACTTTGGCTTTTTTTTTTTTTAGGTTAATATTGTACATGGCTGTTTATTGATTCTAAAAATGTCCCACTCCACATCCTACAACCTTGTGGTCAAGATGTCTGCTTTCTTGTTAGCTTTACAAATAGTTGCTTGGAAGATAATGTTGGTTTGGCCCAGTCCAAAGGTTATTTTGCTCAGTTGAAACATTTCAAAGGGTCAAGAAGCAAGCCGTGCAAGGCAGTTCTTCTGGGATGATCTCTCCAACTCTATTTTGCAATGGCTCTATTTATGTGATTTTTCACAATTGGTAGGGATCATGGCCAAAAGTATGCAGATACTTAAGTGTGGGCAGTGGAGCATAGTTGTGAAATGAGCTCTTAAGTTAGAGTGTTCTCCAAAGGATTTAAACATTTAACTCAGGAGACAGCTCACACACATGCCCAGTATATTGAGAAAACTACAAAATGATCTTCAGGGAAAATGAAAGCCAAGCAAGTGACTCAAAGTTGTTTACTAGGAATGTGATTTGGAAGTAAGTAAATTAATATCATGTTCTGAAGATTGTAGAGGTACTTTCATGTAGGCGCTCCCTTGATCCTTACAAAAAAAACACTGAGCATAGCGATGGCTGGTATGACATGAGAGGTTCAGTGATATTTATCAAATTGCTATGGAGTATGTCAACTGATGGTCCTTGGCACCAACTCAACACGAACAGAAATCCCCAATTTAGGGTGCAGTGAAGATGGAAACTACTCAGTGTGAACAGCTCGATTGTGATACACTCTACCATGAGAACAATTCAATGGTGCTCTAGCTCAAATAAGAGAATGCACTGCTATAGAACAGCATGGCTGTGAGGTAACCCTGGGGCAAGAACCCTATCCCACTAGAGAGTTCTGCTCTACTTTACACCACCAGTCTGCTCCACTCTGCTCTGCTCTATTCCTCCCGCTCTTCTCTGCTCTGGTCTGGCTAGACATCATCCATGTCTCTTCTTCAGCAGTTCTGTTCCAGAATGAGATAAAACCAGTATTCGCTTTTCTGTGTAAAGGGAAAGTGTGTTCTCTGAGCCAGAGAGCAGCTGGCTTATATAAACAGAAGTCCCTGACCCTGGTTCCTAATTGGTCCACCCTCATGGAATGAGGACTCCAAATCCTTGCAGTTTGGTCCAAAAGGCACTGTCCTGACTGGTCAAAATTGAGCTGCTCTGATTGGTCAGTGAAGATGCTGATGGGGGGGAGGATATAGTTGCACACCTCTGATTGGACGGGGAAATCCTGGGTCCTAATGGTGGAAATAGAATTCCAGGAACTCCTTTATAAGAGCTGGTTCAGATAGGAAGAATATAGTGCATGCAGGCAGTTCAGCGTAGGCTTCTCCCTGAAGTGCAGTTTGAGTGAGAAGTCACTGTTCAGAAACAGCTGCTAGGCTCTGCTTTTAAATTTAATCCAGTTAGTCACCAAGAGCCCTTCTTAATAAGAATCTTTTTTTCTCAGGGTCTCCAAGTATAAACCTGGATTATCTAATGGCAATAAAGTTATTTTCTCTAAATATCATACAATAGACACGTGCACAAGTGTACATACACTATTTAGCGGATTATTTCTAAGTCTCACCTTGTGGTAGAAGGCAGGGATGCAAAATTCAAGTTAGGGCCTCAACAAATACTACATTAGTTATGTCAGTCTACTGTCACTTATCCTACTGAGAATTCAGTGAGAAAAGCTACATTTCTCCTTCTCAGCTCTGCTTCCCTCTATGAGTGAGTAGGCTGTGAATCTTGAGTGATGTGGCCTTAGTTCCCCTTACTTTTCCAGCCTGAATGAACAGTCCATAGAGCCTTTCCTTAGTGAAGGGAATACTGTGCTACATTCTCATGTAAAAAGGCCCTAACTCCCAACATTTCCAATGAACTGTTTCTATTTTGTTCTCTGTTGTTGACTAAATGTGCAACGCTTAAGTATGGGTAACCAAGCTGTTCATTAGTAAAAATATTGTGTAAAAATCTCCCTAGCACACTGAAATTTTATAATATGTATTGGTATGGATCCTTTTCATTCATTTTGCTTGACATTTGTTAGATCTTCTTGTGGTAAATACTGGCTAGTTATTCACTAAACTGTCCTCTCTTCTTCCTGGGCACACAAGTAGACTACATTTTTCATATACTTTTGGAGTTAGATGATATACTAATGGAATGTGAGTGGACACAATTTTTACCTCTTCCAGAGGTGAATCATAAAAACATTTCTTAGCCAATTCTACAAGTTTGTTCTCTACCTACTTCCTCAATGAGCAGACAAACTTAGAGATTATGTGTTGAATATGGTGAGCCACACATTGCAAGGAGTGAGGTCACTGACCCATTGTTTGAAAGAAGGTTCCTACTGATTAGGAATCCCCAGGCTTTGCTCTATGTGAACAAGACACAAATTCCTTTTTTGCTTAAGACATTATGTGTTTAAGGAATTGCTTGGGTTTACATCAGTTAGCATGATCTTAACTAATGCACCTTTTAAACTGTAAATTCATGGCCTTCAATTCTGGTAAATCAAAAAATATTTCTTTGATAATTTTCTTCTATTTATTTTTTCTTCTTCTTTCTAATTTTCATTTTCTCTTTTCTTGGTTAGAATTCCTATTGATTATTGCACTACCTGGAATCATCCTCTAATTACCTAATCTTTCCATTCCATTTCTTTGTTTTTCATTTTACTCTCAGATTGTCAGTTTTAGAGTCATCAGCATGTGGAACTTCCTCATGTAAAATTCCTTGCAAAGGTCTGAAAGAGGAAAATGAGAGACAATGATTGCATCCTACCTGCTCTTCCAACACTCCAGCTCCATGGTAAGAGAATAGAAAAGGGAATTCTTAGAAATTCCTATCTAGATAACTAGATATTTTTATTTTTGACTTGATATTTTTAAACTCTTTTTCTGCACCTGTAAATGTATTCAGCAAGTGTCAAAGATACTGAGGGTATTTAAACCATCCTGGAATTCTTCCAAGTAACATCTCTATTATTTCCTTTTTCTTGCATAATCACCTGCTGAAATAACTTTCTAGGCTCTGTATAGAGCTACTCCTGCCTGGGGAGCCATGTCAGCAAACCGAAACTTAGATAACTTTTATGTCCCTATAAATGTTTCATTTGACAAGAAGTGCAAATGTTAGCTTTCTCATCCCAAATAAGGTTAACTCTGTGGCCCAGCCAACCATATATTTTCTATTCTTCTCTTCCTTATTCTTTCTCTTTATTTTGTATAAGCTTTCTGCTGTCTACTCCATTTTGCAATTCTCTAAAAGGAGACTGTCCACTTCATAAAATGTTAAATAAAGTTTGTTCATATAACCTAAATTGTCTTCTTTAATCAAGAGAAGCAAGAATTAGACACCATTTTGAATACAGCAAAAGCATATGGAGCTAGCTATTAGCCTCCAGGTTCCAGCAAGTTTCTATTTATACTTTGCTCATTCTTCAAGGTTCTTTTTCACTTCCTCTTTCCATCATGCAGTGGAAGAGTGAAAAAGGCAGACTTTTTGGACCTCAAAAGAGGGATTCTTTGGGAATCTACTGGAATTTCATTATTTTCTCTCTAAAAATAGACCTATTTTTGTCTAGAGCCAGTGAAAATGAGAAAAGGGAAATAAGAGACCAGGATTAGAGAAAGGAAACTAAGTACACATTTCTGAGTGTTTTTGCAGAAGACACAGGATGCAAATTGGAAGAAAGAATGGGTATGAAGCCAAAGTCAATATAGAAAAAGGGGCAAAAGTAAAGAAAGAAAAATAGAATAAGTCTTTCTCTGAGCAAAAGAGCATATTGAGAACAGTTCTGGGTGATAACCAGGTAAAGGAAGTCAGAAATAGTGAAAGACAGATTAGGAGTTTTAGAATTCTCAAGTTAGCAAGGTGAGATTAAATAAATGAATGAATGAGTGAATAAATGAATGGATAGATAAATAAGAAATCTTCATGAACTTTCCATCTTTCTTTTCTATTTTGAAATTGGAGCCTATGAGTAAACTGTCGATGGGATTATAATTCAAAATATCTCAAACCTTAATATTATCACTATGAAGCATTTAAACCTTTTAGCTCTGCTTTAGCTTCTTTGGAGTGAAGGCTGGGACCATGAATCATGTTATCAGCCACATCCCTCCTTTTATAGCCCAAGAAGATGCTATAAACCCCAAGTGGTAATTCATTAAAAGGTGAGCCACATTTTTTCACAATAAAAGAGCCCCAATGCTGATGATAATAATAAGAAAATAACTTCCAGAGGCTTAACTTTATTTTCAGTTTCAATAATTTCTGTAAAGTGCTTGCTCAGTATGCAAGTAGCCCAAGGCACATATCCACATTTTTCAACAACACCGTGACTTTTTTCTTTGAGGAGTAATTTGCTAAAGAAAGAAAAGTAATCACAAAGCAACTACATCTGAGAATAATATCAAAAATATTAATAGTAACTATAATTTATTGAATAACATGTATGCTAGTCATTGAATTAAGCTCTGTGCTGAAGATTGTACATTTATGTATATCCCCATACAATTTTCATAATACCCAAGTACCAATATTATTCTCATTTTATAAAATAAGAAACTGAAGCTTAGAGAGTTTAAATGACATTTCCAAGACCCCCACAACTAGTAAGAGGTAAAGCCTTGATGCCAATCACAATAATTTGTCTCCAAAACCAATGCTTTTAATCTCTAGAATATATTACTTTCAAAGAAATCACCCCAAGACAAGCGAGCCTGAACTTGTAGCTAGGTACAATAAATGGCATAAGACACTGAGAGGATATTATGAATTTAAATGGAGGTAGGGGCAGTGGAGCAAGCCAAGAAGGGCATTCAGGACCTGGGTAAGCAGAATGAGGAAAATGAGGTCTAAATGGAAGAGATGGAAGAAACTAATAAAGCTTAAGCACCTGGTCTCTCACTTTCTCCAGCCTTTTCCAAGACCTAAAATATGTTCACATGGTCATATATCTGCATAAAATTTACAAAAATGTGTTAATATTATTTGTTATTTTCCCATTTCATTTTCTCCAGCTTTCCATTTTCCCTCATATACAGCAGCAGTGGAGTAAGATTAGGCATTTTGGGGATCCAGTTGAGAAAACATTGAATCAAGGAAACATTTAGTTTTAGTTTAAAGGAATATAAAATGTGCTTCAAGACCTCTTCCATATATGGTTAAGTAATTGCTAGTCCATTCAACCTGATTTGGCCTCCAATTGTATATCCACTTCCCATGTGTCAATTTACTTTCTGTATGAGCCCTGTAAGTGAGTAATGAGGAGAAATGGTGTTTGAAACACTGGACACTGAAATCTTAGAGTTTATATATGAAAAAAACTTCAAGAACATCTCAAATTTAATAATTCCAAAAATGTGCTTGGCATTGCCAAAAATGAGTTGTGAAGCTAAAAGAAATATCTAAATTATGTTTTTAAAATCATCTGAGCATGTGAGAGGAGAGGCTGAATTACCTACTTCTCTCTATAGAAGCTAATATTACATAATTGGCATATGAAAGTTATAAAGTTAATACAGCTAAATAATGTAGGAGACATGCATTATAAAGGTACATCAATAAGTTAATTTTTAATTTTATTTTTATGTTTGTGAAACTCATCAGCTTTTTAAAATTTGTAATTTGTTTCAATTTAGTTTCTCTTTTTAAATAAATACTTTCATGTCTAATTTTGTATTCATACTTTCATACTTTTTCTTAAAGATGACCCCCATTATCATATAGGCTTTAGGCCCCATAAAACATGGATCTGCTCCAACCTGAATCAAGAAAAGAAAAATCACATCTGTTTCTTGTTGTATGCTATGGTTGCCTTTGAATTGGGCGAATTATCAGAAAACTTTCTCTTGGGTCCAATACTCACTTTTCCACACAAAAAAGAGCCTTTCTTTCACCATTCAGTCTCTTTGTTTCCTCCCAGGTATCCCTTTAAAGTATTTTCTCTAGAGTTAAGTAAAAACGAAAATATTTTATTTTATGTTTTGAAATATGTTTAAATATATGGTGATTATGTTTAAATATATGGTGATTAACATTATTTTTTGAGACTGAGAACTTAAAGTTCTCACTCTTTTCTAAATAAGTAAATACAACTATAGAATATCAATGTCTTTAAAATGCATAAATCCCACCCAAGTTTTATTCCTAACTGTTCATAAATCACATCCTATTTCTTCTTTCACTCTCTTTTCTAGAGGCAGTGCCCTTCCATCCCTATCCAGGTTTAAGATTCTAGGTAGAAAAGAGCTTCCTAATCAGGTTTCCCACAAATCAGGGTCAGGGAGGAGAGAGTAGCCTGTCTTGAGACAAGGCAAAATAGGTTTGAAAAAGCTTCTAAGACAGGGTTCCTGCTCTTTCAGCATAAATCTAATGCTGAACACTATATTCTCAATATTTTAGAACTTGGCAGAGAAAAACAGAAAAATGATGTCTTTCTTTACCTGAGAGTCCTCTGTTCTCCATCTCAGAATACTGTTTTCCTCATGTTTTCTGTCTTTCATATCTAGTAGACTCTTAATTTTAAACTTGCCATACCCAAAACAGTGTAATGTTGAAGCAAAACATTATGACTGACATAGGTACATAAGGAATTCAAACTTTGGGTGCTATGATGGCCAAGTGGCTAAGATGTCGATCTCTAATAGTGCTTTCCTCTGCAGATTTGGGTCTTGCTCGCAACAGCTTTGCTTTCTAACTTAGCCCACTGTTAAGAGTTATTTGTGGCCAAGGTGCCATTACTTGTTCAGCTACATTTGAAAAAACAATTGTAGTACCGCTTAAATACACACCTTCCTTGTGCTAGGCATTGTTTAGCAAGATCAGGATATAAGGCCAATTTGAATCTCAGCATTCTGATCTTAGTCTTGACTTTCTTTCCTTGCTAGAAAAAAAATAATCCTCATAGCTGAGGTACTCCAAAATTGAAATAATTCCTTAGACAATTTGAATCTCAGCATTCTGATCTTAGTCTTGACTTTCTTTCCTTGCTAGAAAAAAAATAATCCTCATAGCTGAGGTACTCCAAAATTGAAATAATTCCTTAGACAATTCTGTAACTACAACCCAGGGAGAAAGTAAGTTTAAAATGACTTGTTTTCAGGGAACTTGAGCTGCCCCTAAGAATTCCCAGTTTTGGAGTGCATTATCTGAGCAGTCTTCAAATCTTGTACAGAGCCTAAAACATAATCAACTATAGTAACAATTTCCAGAAGTCCTTGAGTGGCTGGGAAAAGAAAAGCAGCATAATGACCTAAAATGAAGACAAGCTTTTGAGTAACATTATGTACATTTTCAGTACCATTTAAGTGGTTTTGGGGTATGCAAAAAAAAAAACTAAGTTTTCCAATTCCTTTTAAAAAGCTATTGTAACCTTGACTTCAAAACCTTCCAAAACTAAATAAAAAGACCAATACCAATTCACGTGTATTATTGCAAAAATTATTAATAAAAGGTTGACATGTTAAATTGAACATTATGTTGACCTAAACAAATAATTTTTTCAGAACATAAATATAATTTATCATCAGAAAAAATATCTATTATTAAGGTGTATTGAGACCCATAGATATAGAGAACAAACTGATGATTGCCAAATGGAAAGGGGATCAGAGGGTTTGGTGAAAAAGGAGAAAGGATTAAGAAGTACAAATTAGTAGTTACAAAATAGTTACATGATGTGAAGTACAGCATGGAAATATAGTCAATAATATTGTAATAATAACTATGTATAGTGCTAGCTGGATACTAGACTAATTGGGTGGATCATTTTGTACATTATATAAATGTCTAACCACTATGTGCACACTTGAAACTAATAGAAAATAATATTGAATGTCACCTCTAATTGAAAAATAAAAATTAAAAAATAAAAATTAAAAAAATACACACAAAAATATGCTTACCAAGAGCTTATTATGCTTTCTCCAAAATCTATATTTTAGTTGTACTTGTTGCTGAAAGTTATACAGTTGTACTTGTTGCTGAAAGTTAAACTGATAACTGTAAGTGCCTCTCAAAAGAGTAGCTTTATGCTAAGTAAAATTTTGAAACAATTCCATAAAAGCAAGTTGATGGAAAAATGGGTGCTTTCAAATTATATGCAGAAGATATAACTGGAAAACTTGGAAGAAACATGAAAGCATCTAAAATGATGCTGCATTTAAATTTGGGAGTGCCTAAACCTCACATCACTTAAAGAAACAGGAGCTGCAATCTATGGAGACTGTATGCTGAATGTGCTTTAGAGAAGGACATCCAATAGACCAATGCTCAAAGAGAAAGCTATCTCAGAAATATTAACATCTTTGAAGTAAAATTATGTCTCTGTTTACAAATGGTAAGATTGTCTTTCATGAAAAACCAAGAGAATTGACTTAGGAACCCAGGTTCCAAAGTTTTGTGTTATCTCCTCTTGAATGTAATTATCAACCTCTCAATTTTGGCCACTAAATGGTCATGTAAAATTTTCATCTTATTACTTTAATCTGGTTCAGATTTCCTGGATTTGTTTGCTGGAAAGGGTGTTGATAAACTCACTGACTAGCCAAATCTTTCTTTCAATTTCTACTTGAAAGATTTGAGACTGGGAACTATTTAATGAACACTTTGCAAAAGGATAGAGTGTGTGGAATCACTTCCTTTCTGAAACAAAAGGAGCCTAGCTTAGGGGAATAGAAGTCATGTCTTTCATCCTCAAATAGTCTCTAATCATGATCCTTATGCAAAGTTGCTAGATAGAATTTAAAGTGATTAAACTGAAAATGATTTCCCTGCTTAGAATCATTTTGAGGGAAAAAAAAAATCAGCTGCTCCATTCTGCCATCTCATGCTGGGAAAATTAATCTTCTAGAAAGCTAAGAAAAGGACACCTCCCTAGTGCTAATGTCCCATGTCAGCATACATTTTCACAGTGGCTACTCCACACAACAATTTTCTCTTATGAATTCATCAACCAAAAAAGTATGAGAATAATCCTTCAAAATGTCTCCAATTTTTGAAGAGATTGAAATTTGGAGATATGAAGGATAGAGAAAAAGTAAAAGAGAGCAGGGAGGACATGAGCTAGGGGAAGAAAATTGACAGCTAGGCACTACCTCTCCCCATCCTAATGAACCATTATGTCATTATGGAAATGACATAATATGCATGTATTTGGAAGAACAAAAACATAACTATCTTTAAAAGGGAAAGATTTTTAGATAAAATAGACCAACAGGTAAATGATCAGAATGACAAAACAAGAGCAAGGAAATTAGCTTTTCTATCTGTAGGGGATATGAAGTAAATATTCTTTTTTCCTTCACGTATAGTAAGGGCACCTCTCACCTGACAGTTTTATGACCTATTCCAGTAGAAAAGGGTGACTCCTTCAGCTTAAAATATTCAATAAGCCAAGGTGCCATATTTGGAAATAGCGTGTTCTGAACCCCATTAGTAGCTTAACCTTGATTCTAAAAACTGCAAGGATTGCCCCCAAAAAGGGCAGAAATTATTAATGAAACACTATATCACCATGAACAAATAATAAAGAAAATGTAAAAATCTAAGGATTCTCCACTCAGTTTCAAAACATCTTGACGTTCTCACACCCTTTAAATAAATATATACTGGAGTCTATACAAAATACATTTTAAGTGTGATTATAAAAATACACACACACACACACACACACACAGAATTTTCTCTTCCTTTTTTCAAAAGACTGGTCATATTTCAGTTAAAGCAAACTACGTGAAATTATATCAGTACTTTTGGATATTCATTTTTACTCACTCTTAAACAAAAAAGTCACTAAAATATATAGGAATAAATTTAACCAAGGAGGAAAAAGATCTATACATTGAAAACTATAAGACTTGATGAAAGTAATTGAAGAAGATACAAATAAATGGGAAAATATATCATATTTATATATTGGAAGAATTAATATTGTTAAAACGTCCATATTACCCAAAGCAATTTTATAGATACAATGCAATCTCTATTAAAAATCCAATGGCATTTTTCACAGAAGAAGAACAAACAATCTTAAAATTTGTATGAAACAACAAAAGACCTCAAATAGACAAATCATTCTTGAGAAAAAGAACAAAGCAGATGCGTCACACTTCCAGGTTTGAAATTATAGTACAAAGCCATAGTAACCAAAATAGTATGGTATTGGCATAAAAATAGACACGAAGATCAATGGAACAGAAGAGAGTGCCCAGAAGTAAAACCATACATATGTGGTCAGTTAATTTACAACAAAGGAGCCAAGAATATACAATTGGGAAAGGATATTCTCTTCAATAAATGGTACTGGGAAAACTGGACAGCAACATGAAAAAGACTGAAACAAAACTTCTATCTGACACCATATGATGCAGGATGGTGCAAAATCCCCCAAGCAGAGACTCAAGCCCTATTCCTGCTGAGAGAGGATTTTTGACTTGGTACAGGAAAGAATTCAAACACAAGCCAGAGACAAAAGAAAAGTTTATTAGAGAAGAAATCACGCTTCACAGACAGAGACATGGTTCCTCTTCAAGTCAGAAAATGAGACCCTAGGTGTTTAAGGAATTAGGTTTATATCTGTTTTCCTTTTTGGGTGTGGGCATGCAGCATTAAAGGCATGGGAAAGTAATTGTTAATAATCTCAACAGGAATCTTTCTGTAGGTTCCCCTATGGTCTGGCCCTTTGCTGATGAGCCAGGTTCCCATGTCTAGCGGCGGGTAGCAGGGTTTGAATGCAATCTGGTTTAATATTTTGTCAATTTGTGTAGTTCTCATGCCTCTTTTCTATGTTATATACACAAAAATTAACTCAAAATGTATTAAAGTCTTGACTGTAAAACCTGAAATCATAAAAGTCCTAAAAGAAAGTAAGCTCCTAGATATCAGTCTTGGATAACTTTTAGGATTTAACACCAAGGCAAAGGCAACAAAAGTAAAAATAAACATGTGAGACTACATCAAACTAAAAAGCTTCTGTACTACAAAGGAAACAATCAACAAAATGAAAGGGAGGAGCACACTTTCTCTTTCCACCAAAGACTGAAGACTGTGTTTCACTGGCTGGGGCTATAGATAAAACACTAAAGATCTGTGTAGGGCAGAGCAGAGCAGCCTGAAGCAGAGTAGACCTATCTAGTTGAAAAGAATCCCTTAACCTAGGGCTGCCTTGTCCTATGGCCATCTCACCACCATGCTGTTCTAAAACCCTGCTGCTTCATAATTGAGCTGTAGAACTATTAAGCTGTTCCACAGCTATGTTGTTCTCACAGCCATATAGTATCACAATTGAGCTGTTTGCAACTAAATAAAGTTCCCTTCTTTATCACACCCCAAATTGAAGATTCCTGTTGATATTGAGTTAGCATCCAACAACCATCAGTAGACACTCTCATATTAAATTTTTGTACATGTGCACCAGGAGAATATATAAGGATGTTCATAATACTACTGTTCAAAAATTTAAAAAATTGGAGACAAAGTAAATGGCCAGTAGAACTGTAAATTTGTGGAATATTCACACAAGACCACTTTATAAAGCAATAGAAAAGAATGCATAAGTCTTACAAACATCTTTTTACATGAAAAAAAGATCACAGGTGCACAGGACCTTAGGCTGATGGGGACACTGAGAGTCCTCAGGGCACAGGTGGGATACTGGCAATGCAAGTGACTGTGCAGAGGAGGCCTCCTTAGCACTCCAGCCTCACGGAGGGCAGGCAAGGGCCGGTGGCTTCTTGAGGCCCCCTGAGCAGTCCCGGACCAAGGATGGCAACCCTTGACCAGAAGTTGCCAAATATCCTGCTGCAGAACCTGTGCTGCTGGATCCTGGGCAAGAGTGAAGCTGATGTAGCCCAACAGTCCAGTATGCTATGTGAGTTCTTGGCAGTAATTGAAAGATATGAATTTCTAGTTGCTGAAAAAAAAATAAAAAAAGAACTTATTCAACAAAGAAAGGAAGCAGATGCTGCATTGTTTTCAGAACATTAAAGAAAATTTCATTTGCAGAGAGTTCAGAAAAATAAATGGTCAATTTTTTACCTCTTGCTAAGCCTAAATAAGGATTCATGAGAACAGCCAAACAAGGTTTCTAGTTATTCCACATTATTTGTTCAAGCAATACCAAGAAATTCTCACCCAACTCCCTACAGCTATGGCCAGTGCTCAGACTCTCTCATTGAACTACCAGGATCACAGTACCCAGTCAGCACAGAGCTCTGGCAGTATAGGAAGCAGTGGCATCAACAGTATAAGCAAGTATGCCCTAAATCAGCAGTCCCCAACCTTTATGGCACGAAGGGCCAGTCCTCCTATGAAAATCTAATACCCAATGATCTGAGGTGGAGCTGAGGCGGTGATGCTAACACTGGGGAGCAGCTGCAAATACAGATGAAGCTTCACTCGCTTGCCTGCCACTCACCTCCTGGTTCCTAACAGGCCACAGATCAGTACTGGTTCGCAACCAGGGGTTGGGGACCCCTGCCCTAAATGGCCCAACCCCTACACAACAATCTCTTCTTTGGAGGCAGTCTCGTCAAGCTGCAAGAGTCAGAGACTGTCTTCAACGGTAGTTGGGGGTCACATATTACATGAACTTTAACTGCAAACCAGCCTTCTTTACAAACTACTACCTCAAAAGGTGTTCCCAACACTGTCTCACGAAGTGACAAAGCCAAAGAGAGAAGGAGATGCAAGCGGTACTGTGGAAGTTACTAAGGCAGCCCTTGTCAGAGACATTTTATGCATATTCCAGGGCATAGATAGCAAAAACATCAAGATGAGCAACATTAAAAACTATTACAAAGTAAAAGGAAAGGCAAACCTAAATAAATCCTTGAGAGATATGACAGTCAGACTTGCTGAGTTGGGATGGTTACACACTAAAACAAGAAAATACAGACCAGAGGAGTCTAGATCATTCATTTGGAGTAGCAGGTCAGAGTTTTTGTGCTGCCTTGCACCAAGAAATCAAATAATACTACCAATTACTCTCTGTTTTGCACTCCCAGCTATAGTTAGAGGATAATCAAGGTGTGAATTTGGTCCTTGAAAGTAGCTTAACAATCCAGCACTTCTTGGTTTTGACATATGATCCCTGGATAAGACTGAAGACTCTTGCAGCCCTAGTGGGCCACTGCCAAGGAAGGAAAGGAAGTAGGCTGGCCTCAGCTGTCCATGCCTACACAAAAACAGGATACCCATATATGAGGGTCATTGGTGCAGCATATTTTCAGTTTAGTGTCACATGCCATCTTGAGCTTTCTTTATTGTTGCATATACAGTGGGGAGCTAGAGGACACTTACCACGAAGTAAGAAATGCTACTCAATTCTCAGACTCGAATTTAAGAAGCATGAGCACTCAATTACTCTTTTGTTTATTTTTCCCACGATCACTATTTTTTCTTAAAAGTAATACTACAACATCTCATTTAAATGCTATGCATATTTTGTACAGTGCTTTGAAAGCCAGATACTTCATTGATATCTGCTGAGAGCTGTATTTGATTAGGGTGAAATTGTTATCCCAAAATTAATAGCGAGAAACTCAGCGATGTCAAATCACTTGTCCACATGTACTAGCAATATCAAGTTGACATCAAAGCTAGGATTAGGTCTATTAAGCATTTGTCCAGTTTTCCTTGCAGAACAAGATTACATGTTCTGTTGCTTTGTGTGATTACTGTATAAACTAAACTCATTTTGATTAACTATGGTGCTAACAATTTTAATAAAACAAGTTATTTGTAGATGTTCTATTGAAATACAATTTGTTCTGCTCTAATGCAACACATGTTTCTAAAAGGTCACTGTGCTATGGGAAACTACAAAGTCAAAACAACAAGATTTTCAACAAAAAGTAGAGTGAAGGGGCACCACACTCAAAAACCTTGTCAGTGACATTAAATTTAAAAAGTATGAGAACTCAATAGAAGTTGTAGCATAATTTTTAACACATTAAATTGTTAAGATATATGTAAATTCTAGAATAAATGTGGCTTTTACCTTGAAAAAGCTCAGATGTTGGCTTGTGGACATGGCTCAAAGAGGACTTATTTAAAGCACAGCAGAAGGTTTTGGCTGCTGACACACACTATGGATTAAGGTAGCTGATGTGGACGGATTGCTATTTTCACCTAGTTTCTCATGGTTGAAATTTCACTTAAGCAATCATAAAATTTGTGTTATGGTCAAATTGTTTCCTACTTATTAGTTGTGCTATAACAAATTGTTTTAGAAACAAGCATGACAGCAGAACCAACCGTATATGGTATTGTTTTGTGGGTGCTTTCGAAAGACATAAGTGGCATTCTAGGTATACATGTGTTGTGCAAGTTGCTCAATGTCTTGTAGCCCTTTACAAGGCAGTGTTATAGTTATACTTTATTATTTTATTATATGGACAAATATTTTACTTAGCAACTCTCTTCTTGATGAAGATCATGTTCTTTGTAATTTTAAACCTTACAAACATTATTAAAATGAACATCTTTAAGAAAAAATAGATTACAAAGATGAATATTTTTATAAAGCTCAAAAGAAGTAAAACTGAATAACATGTTGTTGAGGAATACACACATGGAAAGGGATTTTTAAAAAGGAAAAGAAAACCTGATTAATGGGATAAACTATTTGCAAATCATATAACTGATAAAGGGTTAAAATCCGAAAATGTAAAAAGAACTCATACAACTTAACAGAAAAAAAATTCAATTAAAAAGTGGGCAAGGATTGAAGACATTTTTCCAAAGAAGACATACAAATGGCCAACAGAACATGAAAAGGTGTTCAACATTACATAATAATCAAGAAAAGGCAAATCAAAGCCACAATAAAATACCATTTAGGGACCGTTACAATGGCTGTTATCAAAAAGATAAGAAAGAACACATGTTAGCAAAGATGAGAAGAAAAGGGAATCATTGTTCACTGTTAGTAGAAATGTAAATTGCTGCAGCCACTGTGGAAAATAGTATGGAGATTCCTCACAAAATAAAAAATAGAACTATCATATGACCCAGCAATTACACTTCTGAGTATCTAACCAAAGAAAGTGAAATCACTATCTTGAAAAGATATCTGCACTCCAATGATCATTGCAGCATTATTTACAATAGCCAAAATATGGAAATAGCTTAAGTGTCCATTAGTGAATTATTTAGCTATAAAGAAGGAGGAAATCCTGCCATTTGTGACAACATGGATGGAACTTGATTCATTATGCTAAGTGAAATAAGTTAGAGAAAGACAAATACTGCATGATTTTAGTTTTAATATGGAATCTAAAAAAAAAAAATCTCATACTTACAGAGAACAGATTAGTGGTTGCCAAGAGTGAGGAGTGAAGGTAAGAAGCAAATGGATGAAAGTTATCAAAAGGTACAAACTTTCAGTTTTAAGACAAATAAGTCCTAGGGATATGATATACAGAGTGGTAACAAAAAAAAGAAGAAGAAGAAATCAAAAGCTATCTATGTTTCTACTATATCCTAAAACTAAAAAACAAATGTTTTCTTAATTGAATCAAGATCTTCTATATACATCCAAAGCCAACATCATATTTAAGGCATAACCTGTAGTCAGTCTAGTCTAATCAAGTATAAGAACAATGAGAAAAGAAAGAAAGAAAAAGTACAAAATTGGGTTACAGGAGCCCAATCTTTTTTACAGGTGGTATGAATGCAAGATGAAAATTCAAGAGAATTCATTAAAGGTTTTAGAATTCAAATGTTCAATATTATTTCCTCTGGAATGTGCCCACCTTTTTCCAAAGGGTGCTACTTAATTGTCATGCAAAACCTTATTCTCAGCCAGATTCATGACCCATCTTCAAATTAATAAATTTGTTTGCTCAGGTATTAATATTCTGACTATTTTTACCCTTTGACCAAAGAATTATTAATAAAATTATGAACTCTAGCATATTTTTTGTCTTAAAATTATACATCATGATGTTGCCAGAATGGTTCTTGTCTTATTTCGTAGGAAAGAATTCAAGGGTATGAGGAACAGCAAGTAGGAAAGTGCAAGATTTATTAAAGGGAAAGTACACACTGGAAGGGGACAAGTGCAGGCTTCTGAGAGAGAGAGAGAGAGAAAGAGAGAGAGAGAGAGAGAGTCACCCCATGATGGCTGATTATAAACTTTATGTTCTCCCTAGAGACAGAGTCAAGGAAAACATGGTGCTGACCTAGGCTTGTTGTCTATCCCAGTGGGCAGGGAGCTGTTTCTCAATTTTTCTCCCTCTGTGGTGTTTCTGGAACTGTGGCTTCAGGTGCATGATGGGAGCTGCAGTATTTGCAATGTGGATGAGATTATAATGATATTATAATTAGTCAAAGTTCATGCCTTAGCCAAAGATGGCGTCAGACTGAAAAATACCAATTTGGGCTTATCTACCCCTGCCAGGGCTAAAACAAGGAGAGATTCAAAGAAAGAAAAGATATCCAGAGCTGTATCCTGGAGGGTGTCCCTGCACTACCAGTCCTGCCTCAAAAATAATTTTATTTCTTAAATTTGGGCCATAAAAGCAGAGAAGCAGCAATCTGCAGTTTGTTTAGCTTTACATCAGTCCTCTCCACTCCCCTTCATAGAAAAGCTCCCAGATTTGAAACCATAAGTTTCTTTTTCAGTAGAAAGCAGAATTCTCTTGCCTACCTAGGCACTGAAGGGTATGTCATGGTCAACAATGATGCAGAAACTTTTGCAGCCATGTGATTTATCAAATTGGGATTCAATAGATACCGATAGATGTTAATAACACTATGTAGAAATTTTTTTCCTTTCTTAATTTTCTTTTTTCCTCTCTGAAGTATAAATTCTGAGGTTTTAATTAGAACGTTACTTTTAAGGCCTAGCAAATGTGTTGATTTCTAAATGGGGGAAGGGAAATCTGTTAAGTAGTCAAAGAAGAGGAAGTGAAAGGAAGAGAGAAGTTAGGGTCCAACCAATTTAGAGAGAATGTGTGAAAATTCTTTTCTGTGAGGTTTGGGGCAAATAGGCAGAACCATTACATAGTCCCCTGAAAACAAAAAATGCATTCATTTTTCTCGGTTAAATCAGCCCTACCCAGGGCTCATGTGGCTTTCCATGAACATGATCAGCAGTTTGGAAAGCCCATTTGCCAAACAATCGCTTTCCGTGAAGATTTCACACAATGTTCTTAATGACCAAAATGGTTTAATTGTCAGAGCAATAGACTTAAGATTTAAAATTCCATGGCTAGGTCTTGGGTTTAGTCGAAATTATTTTCTTGTGGCCCTATTTCAAAAGTAATATGACTAAATCTCATTCCTTGCAGAAACTGATATTTAGGAGTGAAAATGTTTGGCGAACAGAAATTGTAAATCTTTCTTCATGTTTTACCCAAGAGATATGATGGGTTTGAGGACATGGCTACTCAAAATATGGCACCTTCACATATTGAATATTTTAAGCTAAAGGAGTTAGAGAAAATGGCAAAAGCAAGAAAGTTACTCTGACTTTCTACCAACCCTTTTCCACTGAAACAGGTTATAAAATACTCAAGTGAGAGATGACTTTCCTATACTCAGAGAAAAGAGCATCCTTATCTCAAAAGCCAAGAAGACACCAAGAAGAATCCTAGCAAACAAGCCTTGATAAGTCTTCCCCAGTTTAGCACACTTACCTCATATTTTTTGACTTATCATATTTCTCCACAATTGTTCACTCTCCATAAAACCCAGCATAAAAACATTTATGTTTAACCATTTTTTATGGTCTTCATTTTCTTACGAAAACTTCTGTGTCATGTAAAACTTATATTGAATAAATCTGTATGCTTTTCTTATGTTAATCTGTCTTTATCATTTTAATTTTCAGATATAGTCAGAAATCTTAAGAGAGTAGAGAAAAACATTTTTCTCTTACATTACCTTTCTAAAATGAATTGGAGTATTTTTGTCCCTTTTTGTGCACTGCAACAGTTTATATGAAGAGAAACTACCGAAGGAGGAAAACAATGGGAGAAATGAGAGACATTGATGAGAAAAACTCTTTGTGGAAGAATGTAAGAAGCAGGAGAAAAGAAATTTTGGTTTAATCTGGTTTCATTTCAAATAATTCATTATTTTCAAAGTACTAAAATCATTGAGTGAATGAATAGACAGGTGTTATTGTTTTATCTTTAGAAGCTGGACATTTTGCATTTTTTTAATTTCACCCTCATTTTTGACAACCATGAGCCATGAGGTTATTTAAAAAAAAAAAAAAAAGACCGACTTGCTCTGTGGATTAACCCACAAATGGACCAGTGGACATCTTGTCAAGAACAAGTCAAACTTGGGAAATCTTCAAGTCAAGCATACAAGACATCAAGTTCTTCAACAGAATCCACTCACTTTATTCTTTTTAAACCTACAGTATAAATGAAATGAATAACCTACTGTTTTTCAAGGCTTAAGCTAACCCTGTACTTCCAGAAAAACTGTCTATGAAGCTTTTGGGCCATCATGAACTTGCATCCAACACCACCATCATTTATTTCAGACTTCCACCCTCCATATGTACCATATGTCTAAGCTATTTCCCTCTTCTTTGCTGTTTTCTGTATGGGTTTCTGCATCAGCTTCCTCCCTAACCTACCTCTCAAAGTCATTAATCAAAGACTTTGACAGGATCACATTACATTGATGAGCAGCTCCTGATACTTATATATTCAGTTCTTGCAATTTTAGAGGGTGTTATAGTCTTAACTGTTGATGAATTTAATGTGAAACAAGGAACTCTTTATTAACCTGAATCTTCAAAATCAGAGATAGGAAAGCCCCTTCCTCGCCTCTCTACATACCCTTTGTATCATTTCGTTATGATAACAGAGGTTCTCCACAGATTGGTCTTATGGCCTAATAGATAAAGGTGTCTGATCTTGATTGGAAGATTGAGGGCTCAAGTCATGACTGCTGTTTTCCTTTACTGATCTGATTCACTTCCAACTTGTATAAAGTTTGGAAGTTTCTTAAAATTTAATTTGCAGCCTTTGCCTTATTGCTGTCATCTGGTTGTCAGTTCACACGTAAAGGTAAAACTCTTATTTAACAAGTATACATAGGATTCCTGTTGTGTGACAAGTACTTTACAACTGAACAAGACAGAAATAGCATGTGTCCTCAAGAAGTTTAGTTTCTACTGGACGCAAAAAGATGAAAACAGGAGCAGTTAACCCTTGAACAACACTGGGGTTAGGCACACTTATCCTTGCACAGTTGAAAAGCCACATGGAACTTTGACTCCCTCAAAACTTACAGTCTTCTCTTGGTATCCATAGGGGGATTGATTCCAGGACCCCTGCAGATACCCAAATCTAGGATGCTTAAGTTCCCTATATAAAATGGCATAGAATAATATGTACAGTCAGCTCTTCAAATTGTGGAACCCCAACCTAGATGGAAAATATGCTTTTTTAGCCATGGTTGGTTGAATCCATGAATGTAAAACCCAAAATTCCAAAGGCAGACTGTATAGTAAAAAAATAATAAAAATTCAGGTATAAGTGAATCCAGGCAGTCCAAACCCATGTTGTTCAAGTGTCAACTGTAAACAGAAACAAAATGACTAAAATGTGATTCAGGTCCTAAGAAGAAATAAGCAATGAAGACTGAAATCAAGAAGAAAGAATGGGGGTTTCTTTAAGCAGAGTATTCCTGGCAGAAGGAATAATGATGCTAACTTGCTGAGAACCTGAGAGCACTTAGTCTTCTCAAAATTTAGATTACTAGACTTTCAGGGGAGGTAATTAAAAGGCATAAGGGTGAGTTAAATTTCTGGGAACAGGGTCTCTGACTAGCATTCTCTATGACTGCATCTCTGAACGTGGTTTGAAATCCATGTTCTACAGATAAATATAACTGCCTCTACTTCCCCAAATAGTAGTCTCAGAAAATACTGAAGGCAGAATCCACCAAAGGCTTTTATTCCAAACTATTCTGTCCTCTGGAGCAACATCTATGTAGTCATGATAGGTTAAGTTTTAGCAAGAGTGTAAATGCCATAAATATATCTGAACAGTAGAGAGACTGTTCAAAATATTAAAATAGAACTACCACATGACCCAGCAATTTTACTTTTGGAATATTCAAAACAACTGAATCAGTCTCAAAGAAATATTTGAACACCCATGTTCATAGCTGCATTATTTACAATAGCCAAGAGAAAGAAGAAACCCAAATATCCTTGGAAAGATAAATGAATAAAGTGTCATATACATATATAATGGAATATCATTCAGTCTTAAAAAGGAAGGAAATCTTGTCACATGCCACAACATGGATAAACATTGAAGACATTATGCTAAATAAAATGTCAGGCACAAAAAAGGCAAATGCTGTATGATTTCACTTACATGAAATATATAAAGTATTCATATTGATAGAAACAGAAAGTAAAATGGTAGTTACCATTATATGGGGGGAGTAAATAGGAAGTTGTTTAATGGGTATAGAGTTTTAATTTTGCAAGATAAAAAGTTCTAGAGATGTGTTCCACAACAGTATGAATATACATAACATTACTGAATACTACACTTAAAAATAGTTAAGATGGTAAATTTTATTTCTTTTATTACCACAATTAAAAATACACATATATACACAAAATAAAATAAATAAATATTTTTTAAAAACAGTTGGCCATACATTTATGGCTTTATTTCTGGACTCTCAATTCTATTACAATGACCTATACGTCTGTTCATATTCCAGTACTATACTGTTTTGGTTACTGTAGCTTTAATCAAGTATTTCAATCAGAAAGTGTGAGTCCTCTACCTTCTTTTTCAAGATTACTTGAGCTATTCATATTACAGTTCAATAAAATTTGAGAAATATCTGCTTCTATTCTGCAAAAAAAAAAAAGGCTTTTGGAATTTTGGTAGAAATTATATTGAATCTGTAGATTACTTTGTGTTGTATTAACATCTTGACAATATCATCTTTCTATTTAGGAACACAGATGTCTTTCAATTTATTTGGATTTTATTTCATTCCTTTTATCAATATTTTATAGATCTCAGTAGACAAGTCTTGTATCTCCTTGGTTAAACTCATTCCCAGTAGTTTATTCTTTTAGATGCTATTATAATTGGAATTTTTCCTTAATTTTCCTTTTGAGTTGTTTATTGTCTCATTCCTGATTTTAGGGGGAAAGTTTTCGGTCTTTCAACATTGAAGATGATGTTAGCTGTGGATTTTTCAATAAATGCCCTTTATCATGTTAAAGAAAGGCACGATGTTTTAAAGTGGTCAAGCACAGTAATTTTTTCACTTCAATGAAAGAGGGATGTCTATAATAAAAATGGATAAAATGGGGTTCAAATAGTAGTATTGTGTCATTTCAATAAAATGCCATCTTTCTACATCAAATTTTTTTAATTTGAAGGACTCTAAAACAGATGAGTCAAATAAATTCTTTACTAAAGAATTTTGGCCTAATGATATTTTAGGTAAAAATCCAAATATGTTTGGAGACTTGTACTATGGCTTTCCTCAGAGCCTTCTGCTGGTGGACCATACCCATTTCCTTATATCCACTCATCAATGGAGATAGCAGACTTGTGTTTTAGTGGTTTGAGCTTTGTCACTCATCTTCTGAACCTACTTTCTATGCTGGGCATATGGGAATGGAGAGTGGATTACAAACTGACAAGGTCCTTGCAATCCGTGAGGTCAACCAAGGCTTGCCTCACCTCTATGAACCCTCCTAGAACGGAGAAGTACAAACTGATCAGAGAATAATGCTGTGTTGCTCCAAGGCAAGAAGTACTTCATAGACTTGAGCAGACTGAAATGCAAAAGATTATAGCAAGGTGTGTAGGTTGGGTGGGGATAATCTTATTTTAGTTAGCAATTGTATGCTCTTGTATAAAAGCAGCTTGCAAAAATGAAACTGGGTCACTATTCCATCATCAGTGGATAGTAGACCTCCTGATCCCAGCTTTCTGTCTTCTTTCTTTTCCCAATCTCTCACCATTCCTACTCAGGTTTCTTTTTCAGAGCCATGCTGGACATGGATTTACCACTCACTGGATGCAGCAGAGCTATCCACAATTTAGTTGAATTTCAACTTCATCTTTAAATCTTTGACATACATTACACTGGGAAGTACTGGTTTAGTTCAATTATATGAACTCAATTGCTAGGATGAAACAACATTCTAAAGATAGCCCAATCAATCCCTCGTTGCTTATTTATTTTTAATTTTTAGGTTTTTTTTAAATATGGAACACTACATGAACTTCTATTTCTGCATTATTATACTCACACTTTAAAAGCCAAATAAGTCAAGTACTCACTTTCTATTATTTTCCAAATTTAGCTAGTACATAATCATGTAACCTTGACTAGATCCATCAGATTCACTTACAAGCAAGTTGCTATGTGTAAACACCTAAGGAGGGTACAGAATTCATCTTCTAGGAATTGAACACTAGTAGGATCATTGAAGTAATGACCTCCAGAGAGAACTATGATGATTTTTTTTTCACCTATGGGTGGTCCTAAAGCCTATTTGCTTTCTTTCTAAATTCTTATTCTGCCAAGATGCCTATTTTTCCTAAAGGATAAGAAAGAACTGACATGGAGAGAAGAATGAAAAGCTCTATCAGCAAGTAATTGTGGTTCTTAAATGAATATACCAAAAATGCATGTGATAATGTTTTCATTTATCTGTAATAAAAGGAGAAAAATGCAAATCGTGTAATGTGTTCTCCACAAAATTAGATATACTTAAAGATTTTTATTTTTTAATCACATACTTTTCACTTCTGATATTTAAAATTTTGGTTTTTATACTTTAGATCTTAATAATTCATTATAAAATTTATAGTTGTAGATAAAAAGCTTTATATTTAACTAAAACATATCAAATCCTATTCAAAATAACTGGCTGCAAAATACTCTTGTGTCAGATTACAAAGAACAAAAGACACTCAAAATAAGGACAATTTGGGAAAAAAGTAAGTACCCAGCTTTCTGCTATTTGTGGGATTCTGACCAAATAAGAAAGATGATTTTTAGTATTGTTCAATATTTGGCTTTCCAATATCCACACAAAGTATTTTATTTTTTAAATTTATTTTTCAGTTATAGTTGATGTACAATAGTATATTAGTTACAAGTGTATAACATAGTGATTAGCAATTTATATACTTTATGAACTGATCACCCCAATAACGCTAGTGCCCATCTGGCACTATAGATAGTTACAACAATATTATTCCCTATGCTGTAACTATTTTTATAACTGGCAATTGGTACTTCTTAATCCTTTTCACCTTTTTTCCATTCCCCCAGTACCCCTCCCATTTGGCAACTATCAGTGTGTTCTCTATGAGTTTGTTTCTGTTTTGTTTACTTGTTTTGTTCTTTAGATTCCCCAAGTAAATGAAATCATAGGCTATATGTCTTTCTCTGTCTCATTTATATCACTAAACATAATACCCTCTAGATCCTTCCATGTTGTCAAAAATAGTAAGATCCCATTTTTATGGCTGAGTAATATTCCACTGTATATATGTCCTACCTCTTCTTTATCCATTTGTCTATTAATAGACAGTTAGGTTGCCTTCATATCTTGGCTATTGTAAATAATACAGCAACAAACATAGGGTTGCTTATGTCATTTGAATGACATAAGCATTTTGGATTTCTTTGGAAAAATACCCAAAAGTTAAACTTCTGGATCAAATTGTAGTTCTATTTTAATTTTTTAAGGAATCTCCATACCATTTTCCATGGTAGCTACAACCAATTTACAATCCCAGTAACAGTACACAAGGGTTCCCTTTTCTCCACATCCTCACCAACACTAGTTTGTTGACTTGTTGATGATAGCCATTCTAATTGTAGTTTTGATGCATTTCCCTGATGATTAGTGATGTTAACATCTTATCATGTGTTGTTGACCATCTGTATGTCCTCTTTGGAGAAATTCAGGTCCCCGGCTCATTTCTTAATAAAATTGTTTTATTTCTTTAAGACGTTCAACTGTATGGGTTGTTTACATATTTTGGCTATTAACCACTTATTGGATGTATCATTTGCAAATAATGTCTCCCATTCGGTGAGTTGCGCTTTTTCTCTAATGGTTTCCTTTGCAATGCAAAAGCTTTTTAGTTTGATGAGCGCCCATGTGTTTATTTTGGCTTTTGTTGTCTTTGACCTAGGAGATATATCCAAAAAATATTGCTAAGAACAATGCCAAAGAATTTATTGCTTAGTTTTCTTTTAACAGTTTTAGGATTTGAGGTCTTATATTTAAGTCTTTAATCCATTTTAAGCTTATTGTTGTATATGGTATAATAAAGCGGTATAGTTTCTTTTTTTTTTTTTTTTGGCATGTATCTGTACAGTTTTCCCAACACCATTTACTGAAAATATTGTCTCTAACCCATTGTATTTCCTTGCCTCCCTTGTTGTAGATTAACTGACCATACAGGCATGGGTTTCATTTCTGAGCTATCTCTTCTGTTCCATTGAACTATGTGTCTGTTTTTCACCAGTATCATACTGTTTTAATAACTATAACCATGTAGTGTAATTTGATATCAGGTAGTATAATACCTCAAAGTTTCTTCTTTTTTTTTTTCAAGATTGCTGTGGCTATTTGGAATCTTTTGTGGTTCCATATAAATTTTAGAATTATTTGTTTAGTTCTGAGAAAAATGTCATTGGTTTTTGATAGGTGTTGCATTGAATCTGTAAATTGTTTGGGGTAATATATTTATTTTCATGGTGTTAATTTTTCCAATTCATGAGCATGATATATTCCTTTATTTTTTTGTCTTCATCAATTTATTTCTTCAATGTCTTATAGTTTTCAGAGTACATGTGTTTTAACTCCTCAATTAAAAATATTCCTAGGTATTTTATTATTTTTGATCCAATTGTAAATCATATTGTTATCTTAATATCTCTCTCTGATTATGAACTATGGGTATGTAAAAATGCAACTGATTTCTAAATATTAATTTTTTATCCTGCTATTTTATTAAATTCATTTATTAGTTCTAATAGGTTTATGGTGGAATCTTTAGGGTTCTTTATTTATAATATGTCATCTGCAATCATAACAGTTTTACTTTTCCTCTCCAGTTTGGATGTCTTTTATTTATTTTTCTTGCCTGATTACTGTGGCTAGGATTTCCAATATTAAGTTGAATGAAAGTGGTGACAGTGGACATCCTTATCTTGCTCCTGATCTTAAAAAGAAACAAAAAAAAAAGCTTTCAGCTTTCCACTGTTGAGTATAATGTTAGCTGTTGGTTTGTCATATATGACCTTTATTATGTTGAAGTATGTTCCCTTTCTCCCCACATTGCTAATAGTTTTTTTAATCATAAATGAATATTAGATTTTGTCAAATGATTTCTCTGCATCCATTGATATGATCATATGATTTTTATCCTTTATTTTGTTAATGTGGTGTATCACATTAATTGATTCACTGATATTGAACTAAACATGCATCCCAGTAATAAATCCCACTTGGTCATGGTGTATGATTTTTTTTTTTAAGATATTGCTGAATTTGATTTGATTCTTTGTTGAGGATTTTTTTCATCTGTGTTAGTCAGTGTTATTGGCCTGTAGTATTCATTTTTGTACTGTCTTTGGTTCTTATATCAGGGTAATGCTGGCCTCATAAAATGAGTTTGGGAGCATTCTCTCCTCTTCAGTGTTTTGTAATAGTTTGAGAAGAATAGGTATTAATTCTTCTTTGAATATTTGGGAAAATTGAACTGTAAAGCCACCTTGTCCTGGACTTTTGCTTGTTGGGAGTTTTTTGATGCGGATTCATTTTTGTTAGTCTGCAGATTTTCTGTTTCTTCCTGATACAGTTTTGAAAGGTTTTATGTTTCTGGAGATTTTCCACTATATCCAGTTGTTCATTGGCATATAATTGTTTGTAGTATTTCCTTATAGTTTTTTGTATTTCTGCAGTGTTGGGTGTTATTTCTTCTTCTTTTTTTTTTTTTTTTTACTTATTTTGGCCTTTTTTTCTGAATGAGTCTCAATGAAGGTTTATCCATTTTGTTTATCTTTTCAAAGAATCAGATCTTGGTTTTATTATTTTTTTATTATTTTATTGTTTCTATTTTATTTATTTCTACTCTAATCTTTATTTCTTTCTACTCACCTTGGATTTTGTTCCTTCTTTTTTCATTCCTTCAGTTGTAGGATTGTTTATTTGAGATTTTTCTTGTTTCTCAAGGTAGGCTTATATTGTTATGAATTTCCCTCATTAGAACTACTTTAACTGGGTCATTGTGTTCTAATTTTCATTTGTCTTCTGATATCTTTTGATTTCCTCCTTGATCTCATTGTTAACACATTCATTTTTTAGTAGCATGTCGCATAGCCTCCACATGTTTGTGTGTTTTTCAGTTTTCTTCTTATAATTGATCCTAGTTTCACACTATTGTGATTAAAGAAGATGCTTGATATGATTTCAATCTTCTTAAATTTATTAAGACTTGTTTTATAGCCTAAAATGTGGCCTATTTTGAAAAATATTTCATGTGCCCTTAAAAAACATATTCTGCTGTTTTCAGATAAAATGTTTAATAAAATTATTAAGTCCTTCTGGTTTAATGTATCATTTGAAACACTATTTCTTTGATGATCTATCCATTGATGTCAGTAGGGTGTTAAAGTCCCTACTCTTATTGTGCTATTGTTGATCCTTCCCTTCATGTTTCTCACTATTTCATCTCAGACAAAATACACTTTAAAACAAATAATGCATTTGTTTTAAATGCATTGTTTGATTTCTGAGTTTTCCAGGTAGTGGACTAGGCCACGTACATGGAAATTTACCAAGATTGATCACTGCGAGTCCCTTGAGACTGGGTATATGGCTGCCTGAACAGCATTGGGGATCTTTACCAAGGAAGATGGGAGAAATTACTATTGGAGAATTAACAGTGACTGCCATGAATAGGGACTTCTCTTCTCAATGAATGCTTGCTCTCCTGCTTGCTTGCTCTGCCTGAACCTGCCTTGACCTACCCATGTAGTAGCTCCAAGTGTGTGCTGTGTACTTCCTCTAAGACTTGAGCTTGGTGGGGTTGGGGGCCAGTAATGTATGAAGAAATCCAGCTGGAGTGCCAGGATTTATTCTACTGCCACCTGGCTCAAGCATCAACATCTGTAAATAGAGGCTATAGGACTAGATCATCTCTAATCCTGTCATGGAAGGATTCTGTAACAAGGTTACCCTGCAGCTGGGCTGACTTGGAAGATTTTATCTTTGGATCTCAGGGTACAGATAGTTTCATCAATATTCAATTTCTCAAAGAAGGCTGTGCAAATATTCACTTTGCCTAGACATCTAGGAGATTTCTTATAGAGTAACCTGATCACAAAGTATGTTGCTTTCAAATATAGACTCTCAAGTGTCCACTAAGGGTTCATCAATGATGTTAAGATAAGCATCTTCAAAACCCAGTATGGAGAGTGATGTCAGAAATATGGTGGAGTGACAGATATCTCCAGATCTCTCCCCTTGAAACAGCAATAAGCTGAACATCTAAAACTCAACAGAAAACACCCAAACTGCACACCAGCACATTTTGGTGTGGGATCTGCTAATAAGAGCTATGACAGGTCAAAACCCAGGTGTCGGGCAATGGACTTGGAGAAACAAAGAAGCTACCTCTCTCAGAATGGGAGAAAAAAGAAGCTGCCTCTCTCAGCCTACAGAGCTACCTATAGGAGGAAGGGGAGGGGAAAAAGTATGGTGAGTTTCCTGAACAGCCCCTGCCTGGCAGTGCTGTGAGCACCATGCAACCAGCAGCAGGGCCCAGTCATCAGGACAGAAAGCAGAAAAGTGGTCGGCGGAAAAATAACAGTGTATTTTTACAAGCCGCAGTTGTAAAACTGAGGCTAAGCCACAACCCCTTTCCCCAACTCTTCCCACAACCTCCGAAATGGAATGCTGTGAAGCCCCAGGAAAATCTCAGCAAAAGATACCGAAACTGTTGCTAATACTGATAGAAACTAAGACTGAAGGTAGCAAGCATGATTAAACATATATAAGAAAAAAAAGGTATCATTAAGACTTCATGAAGCACAGATCCAAGAGACTAAGAAGCCACCTACTTAAACCAAAAGGAAAACACCTTCTTTGCAACAGACTAGGGACCATTATATAATAAATCTTTCTGGGGGAAAAAAATCAAAATTCACTTTCATTAATGCCCAGGTGGAGAAATAGTCTATTAAACACCATGAACAACCAAGGCAACAAGGCATCTCAGAAAGAAAGAGAAAAATCCCCAGAAAATAAGTTTACAGACTTAGAAATATGTGACTTAAATGAAAGAGAATTCAAAATGATATTTCTGAAAAAACTCAGAGAGATCTGAAACAAATCATATTGACAATTTCAGAAATTGAAAAAAAAAACTAGATGAGCAGAATGAGTTTTTTAGCTAGGAGATCGAAACCCTCAAAAATAAATTAATAGACCTTCTGGAGATAAAGAATAAACTGCAAGAATTGAACAATGAAAAAACAACCTTGGAAAATAGAATCGACCAAATGGAGGAAAGGATCAGTGATATTAAAAACAGAAACCTAAAAATAAATGAGAAGGAAGAAGAGAGAAACCAAAGAATGAAAAAATAAAGAAATATAATTACAAAAACTAGCTGACACCATATGAAGAGGAAACGTAAGAATAATGGGCATTAAGGAAGGGGAGGAAAAGGAGCAGGGATTAGAAAGCAATTTCAGACAAATAGATAACCAGGATTTTCTAAATCTAAGAAATGAGCTGGAGCTTGGAATTCAAGAAGTCAACAGAACACCCAATGATCTCAATGCCAAAAAGCCTTCACCAAGACATATTGTATTAAAGTTATCAAAACTCAATGATAATTTAAAATTGGAATTCTCAGGGAAGCCAGTGAAAACAAGATGGTAACCTGTAAAAGAAAACACATTAGATTATTGTCAGACTTCTCAACACAAACTTTACACGCCAGAAAAGAGTGGAATTAAATATTCAAACTATTAAATGTGAGGAACTACCATCAAGAACAATATATCCAGCTAAACTCTCCTTTAGATATGAAGGAGAAATAAAGACCTTTCCAGACATACAAAAATTGAAGAAATTCTACACTACAAGGCCTGCATTACAGGAAATACTGAAAGGGGTCAGCTCACCTAAAACAAAATGACAAAAGAAATACATAACTAGGAGTAAAGTGACTAGCAGGCAGATAGAAGCAGAGGAGTGAAACCCTTACTAAGAACAAGGCATTATAAGCTTAAACAATACAAAAAGATTTGCTATAGCAAGATAGTAATGAACATAGTAGGAACAAATTGAGACAACAATGACTGAAAAGGAGAGGATTCAAAGATCCAAATTCACAAGGGGGAATGAAATAAGGCACACACAGAAAAAAATGGACGACTGTGTGTGTGTGTGTGCATATGTGTGTGTGTGTCTGTGTAGGCACACAGAAAAAAATGGACAACTGTGTATATGTGTGTGTGTGTGTGTGTGTATGCATATATATACATATATATGTATATGTATATATGTCCCTATCTATGTTTATATATATATATATATATATATATTCACAATGGTAACAACATGCCAAAGATTCAGAACTGAAGTATATAACATAAAAGAAGAACCAGAGGGAAAATCAACAAAAGCCAACCAAAATAAAGGAAACAGTAACATAAGGAAAAGGAAACAATGGCTATAAGAAGAAACCATATTTCAATAATCAACATGAATGTAAATGGACTGAACTCACCAGTAAAAAGGCACAGAGCTGCAGATTGTATCAAAAAACAAAGCCCACCCATACGCTATCTCCAGGAGATACATCTCAATTCCAAAGACAAATACAGACTCAAAGTGAAAGGGTGGAAAATGATATTTCAAGCAAATGGCATTTAGAGAAAAGCGAGAGTAGCAGTACTAGTGGATGAAATAGACTTCAAAATAAAAATGTAAAGAAAGATACTGAGGGGCACTTCATAATGATAAAGAGAATCATTCACCAAGAAGACAGAACACTTATTAATATCTATGCTCTCAATCAAGGTGCTCCCAAATATATAAAGCAATTACTAAGAGAACTAAAGAGAGAAACAGACCAAAACACTATTGCAGTAGGAGACCTAAATAACAACACTGTCAGATATGGACAGATCATCTAAACAGAAAATCAATAAGGAAATAGCATCCTTAAATGACACATTAGACCAACTGGATGGACATAAATGACATTTACAGAGACTTTCATCCCAAAACAGCTGCTTATACATTCTTCTCTACTGCACATGAAACATTCTCAAGAATCGACCACATACTGGGACACAGAGATAGCCTCAACAAATACAAGAGGGTTGAAATTATACCAACCATATTCTCTGATCATAATGCTTTAAACGTAGAGATCAACTGTAAAAAGGAAGAGGAAAAACCCACAAATGCAGAGAGATTTAATAACATACTACTGAAGAATAACTGGGTCAGAGAAAAATTACAAGAAAGATTAAGAGATACATAGAAATGAATGATGATGATAGTACGACATATCAAAACTTTTGGGACATGGCAAAAGCGGTCATAAGAAGAAAGTTCATATCATTACAGCTTACTACCAAAAAACAAGGATGAGCCCACATAAACAACCAAATGCTTCATCTTAAAAAACTAGAAAAGTAAGAATAAATGAAACCTAAAGTCGGCAGAAAGTAAGAAATAATAAAAAATTGAGCAGAAATAAATAAAATGGTAAACAAACAAACAACAGAAAAAAATCAATGTAACAAAGAGCTGGTTCTTTGAGAAAGTTAATAAAATTGACAAACCCCTGGCTAGACTCACTAAAGAAAAAAGAGAAAAGACATGAATAAACAAAATCAGGAATGAAAGAGGGGAAATTACAACTGACATTGCAGAAATACAAAGGATCATACAAGAATACTATGAAAAATTATATAACACCAAATTTAACAACCTAGAAAAAATGGCCCAGTACTTAGAAAAATACAACCTTCTGGGACTGAATCAAGAAGAACTGGAAAATCTAAATAGACTGATCAGCAATATAGAATTTGAAACAATCATCAAAAATGTACCAAAAAGTAAAAGTCCAAGACCAGATGGCCTCACCAGTAAACTCTACCAAACATTCAAAGATTTAATACCTATTCTTCTCAAACTCTTCCAAAAAATCAAAGAGGAGGCAGTACTTCCCAAATTATTTTATGAGGCCAATATCACCCTGACACCAAAACCTGGTAAAAATAACACCAAAAAAGAAAACTATCTCTCTCATGAACACAGATGCAAAAATCCTAAATAAGATTCTAGCAAACCAAATACAGCAACATATTAAAAAGATTATACACCACGATAAAGCTTCATCCCAGAGGCACAGGAATGGTTCAACATATGCAAATCGATCAATTAATAAACCAGATGAAAAAAATTAAAAAATAAGAATTATATGATCATATCAATAAATGCAAAAAAGCTTTCAACATTTATGATTAAAACACTGAACAAAATTGGTATAGAAGGACATAAAGATTCCACAAGAAAACTACTAGAAACAATAAGCAAATATAGTAAACCTTCTGGTTACAAAATCAATGTTCAAAAATTCATAGCATTCTTATACTCTAATAATGAAGTGTCAGAAAAAGAAGTGGAAAAAAAATTCCTTTTGCAATTTCAACAAAAAGAATAAAATACCTAGAAATAAATCTAACAAAACATGTGAGTGATCTATATAATAAAAACTATAAGACTCTGTCAAAAGAAATCCAAGAAGATACAGGAAAAGGAAAGATATTTCGTGTTCTTGGATTGGAAGAATTAACATAGTTAAAATGACCTTATTACCTAAAGCATTATACAGATTTAATGCAATCCCCATTAACATCCCATTGGCATTTTTTAAAGAAATGGAACAAAAAATCATCAGATTTGTATGGAAGCACAAAAGATCCCCATTGCCAAAGCCATTCTGAGAAAAAAGAATGAGGTTGGAGGCATCACTCTGCCCAACTTCAAATTCTACTACAAAGCATCAGTAATCAAAACAGCATTTTATAGGCAGAAAAACAGACACACAAACCAGTGGAACAGAATTGAGAGTCCAGAAATAAACCCATATTTATATGGGCAAATAAATTTTGACAAAAAAGCCAAAAACATACACTGGAGAAAGGAAAACCTCTTCAATAAATAGTGTTGGGAAAACTGGAAAGCCACCTGCAAAAGAATGAAACTATACTGTTGTCTATCACCACACACCAAAAATAATTCAAAATGGATTAAGCACCTGAATATAAGACCTAAAACAATAAATTGCATAGAAGAAAACATAAGAACTAAACTCAAGGACTTTGGACTTAAAAAGAGTTTTATGAATTTAACCTTAAAAGCGAGGGAAGTAAAAGCTAATCCAAATGAATGGGATTACACTCAAACTAAAAAGCTTGTGTTCAGCAAAAGAAACCATCAAGAAGGTGAAGAGACAACCATGTGAATGGAAAAATATATTTGTAAGCAACACCTCCAATAAGGGCCTAATATCCAAAATATACAAAAAACTCATACGACTCAATAACAACAACAAATAATCAAAAAATGGGCAGAGGACCTGAACAGACACTTCTCCCTAAAGGACATATTAATGGCCAGCAAATATACGTAAAGGTGCTCAACATCACTACCTATTAGGGAAATGCAAATCAAAACCACGAGATACCTGTTAGAATAGCTATAATCAACAGGACAAGTAATAACAAATGTTGGAGTGGATGCAGGGTAATAGAAACCCTCATACACTGCTGGTGGGACTGCAAATTGGTACAGCCACTATGGAAAACAGTATGAAGTTTTCTCAAAAAACTAAGAATTGATCTACTATATGATCCAGCAAGCTTTCTACTGGGTATTTATCCCAAAGACTTGAAAACTCATATTCAAAATGATATTTGCACACCGATGTTCATAGCAGCATTATTCACAGTGGCCAGGACATGGAAGCACTGAAGTGCCCTATGATAGATGACTGGCTAAAGAAGCTGTGGTCCATATATACAATGGAATATTACTCATCCATAAGAAGAGAGGAAATATTGCCATTTGTAGCAACATGAATGGACCTTAAAATAATCATACTAAGTGAAATAAGCCAGACAGAAAAAGTTGAAAATCACATGGTATCATTTATATGTGGGATATAAACCTAAAAGCAACAAATGAACAGGACAAAGAAAAAGAGACTTGTGGACATGGATCATGGGCTTGTGGTTATCAGAGAGACAGGGGGAGGAGAGAGTTAAATGGGGGGAAAAATTTAAATTATTTCTTTAATTAAAAAATTAATTAATTAAGAATGTGAAAAATAAAATAAATAATACAAAAAGAAACAAAGAAGGAAATTACATAATTATAAAGGGGTCAATCCAAGAAGAGAATATAAAATATGTAAATACCTAAGCATCCAACATTGGAGCATCAAAATATATAAAGCAAATATTAATGAACATTGTAGGTGACTTTCATACCACACTTACATCAATGAATAGATCATCCAGACAGAAAATCAATAAGAAAATTTTGACCTTAAATAGTATATTAAACTAAATCAACTTAGTAGACATTTATAGAACATTTTATCCCAAAACTACAGAACACACATTTTTCTCAAGTGTACATGAAACATTTTTCAGGAAAGACCACATACTGAACCATACGATAAGCTTCAATAAATTTAAGAAGATTGAAATTATATCAAGTATATTTTCTGATCACAAAGGCATAAAACTAGTAATCAACTACAGAAAGAAAGCTGGGTAAAGAGAAATATGTGAAGATTAAACACCAGGCTACTAAACAACCAATGGATCCAAGAGGAAATCAAATTGAAAATCAAAAACTACTTTCAGACAAATGAAAATGAAAACAAAATAAAATTTATGGGATGCAGCAAAATAAGTTCTAAAAAGGAAGTTCATAGCAAATAAGTCTACCTCAATAAATAAGAAAAATCCCAAATAAACAATATAAATTTTTAAAAGAACCAGAAAAAGAAGAACAAAACCCAAAGAAAATAGAAGGAAGAAAAAAATGAAGATCAGAGCAGAAATAAACGAAATAGAAACTAAAAAATTTGG
Organism: Macroglossus sobrinus; assembly: GCA_004027375.1. Taxonomy (NCBI): domain Eukaryota; kingdom Metazoa; phylum Chordata; class Mammalia; order Chiroptera; family Pteropodidae; genus Macroglossus; species Macroglossus sobrinus. The sequence continues at coordinate 58,863 of PVKZ01002404.1, forward strand.
GGGTGGGAGGAAATCATGAAACTAAGAGACAGTTATTTGAATGAATAAATAAAATTGACAAACCTCTAGATATACTTGTCAAGAAAAAAGAAGAGAAACTACAACCTACACCATGAAAAACTCAAGATCAGTAAAGAATACTGTGAAAAATTATATGCCAACAAATTGGATAATCTAGAAGAAATCCAGAAACATACAATCTCCACAACTGAACTAGGAAGAAACAGAAACTCTGGCAACCAAATCAAAGTTGTGATGGAAACAAGGAGCAGCAGCAAGGAAAAATCACCTGGGATCTAGATAAATAAGCCATACAACTATGGAGAAATCCTAGAAATCACCTTGCAACAGCAGAATTTAGGACTGAGCGAGGACATGGCCCCCCTGGTGTCAAGCCACTGAGTGAGTCTAAGGCAGCAGTAACAGCAGAAGTCTCTTAGAGGGGCCACATCCACAAGTGGATTTTTGCGGTGACGGACCTGCTCGCTCTGAACATCAATGCCAATTCTGCTACCTACAGGAGGCACTGGAAACTTACAAGGAAACACTGTTAGAGTGAGGGCTGAGGCAAGACTCATTCTGTACAGAAGTGCTGGCGGAATCCATTGTTCCCTGTTGAGCCCTCCCCGCTTCCCAGTGCACGAACATAGCACTGCCATAGCCGAAACATCATCAATCTAGATAACAGAGGTCACTCTGCCCAGAGGATTCCCTGAAATCCCACCTACAACAACTCGCAGCCCCACCTAAGCTACATCAGGTGTATCCTCAGTGAGTCAGGTGCTCCTTGCTGAGCAGCACCTAGATTCACGTTGGAGGCAGCTGGCCTGTTTCTGCTGTGGTCTTTTGAGGCAACTATAAGCACAGCATCTGTGGATTGCTTGCTGAATCTTAACAGGTGGCCCCAGAGGGGTTGGTGCTTGGTCTAAATTTGGCCTGCCACTGAACCCCTCAGGACTGTACCACTGGACACCTACTTCACAAATCCACACTAATAAGACCAGGAGATTGGGAAGTTTAACTTAGTACATAGAAACAGACACAGAAAGGCAGGCAAAATGGGAAGACAATGAAGCAGAAACCATATGAGAGAACTGAGCAGAGATCCAGATATAACGGAGTCAAGTAATCTAACAGATGCAGAGTTCAAAACACTGAATATAAAGATGCTCAATGAACTTAGGGAGAGTGGAGATAAATTCAGTGAGAACTACAACAAAGAGATAAAAAACATAAAAATGGAAATAGAAATTATAAAAGGGAACCAGTCAAATAAAGAACATATTATCTGAGAAGTATATTAAATGGAATAAATGAAGGAATAAACAAAGTGAATAAAGAAAAGGATTCAAGATAGGAAAGCCAAGGACACGAAATCAGAATGGCAAGAAAAAAGATGCCAAGACTATAAAAATAATTTAAGGAGCATGTGGGACACTATCAAGGGTCCAATATCCTTCTCATTGGCATAGCTGAAGAAAATCAAGATGTTGAACAGCTGTTTGAAGAAATAATGATGAAAAATTTCCCAAATCTGGTGAAGGAAATGAACATAAAACCCCAGGAAGCTTAGAGAATTCCAAAAATCAGGGATCCAAAGAGGCCCACAACAAGACACATCATAATTAAAATGCCAAAGGTTAAATACAAAGAAAGAATATTAAAAGCAACAAGAGAAAAACAGATAGTTACTTATAAGGGAACACCCATAAGACTGGCAGCTGATTTCTCAAAAGAAACTATGTAGGACAGAAGGGCTTGACACAAAATATTTGATAGGATGAAGGCCCAGAATCTGCAACCAAGAATAATTTATTCAGCAAAGTTAACACTTAGAGATGAAGGACAGAGAAAGAGCTTCCCAGACAAAAATAAGCTAAAGGAATTTATCACCACCAAGCCAGTATTACAGAAAATGTTAGAGGGACTTATTTAAGAAGAAAAAACATTTATCAAAAATAGGAATAAAGAATGGTAACAACTATATCCCTATCAATAAGTATCTTAAATGGAAAATAATTAAGTGCTCAAACCAAAAGATAGAATGGCTGAAAGGATAAGAAAACAAGACCCCTACATATGCTGCCTACAAAACTCTCACTTCAGATTAAAAGACACACGCAGACTAAAAGGAAGGAGATGGAAAAAGATATTGCTCTGATGGACCTAGAAGGTATTTAAGTCAGACAAAGAAAGATTAACATTATATGATTTCGCTTATATGTGGAATCTAAGGAATAAAAAGGACAAACTAATCAAAAACAGACTCACAAATATAGTGGACAGATTGATGACAGACAAAGGGGAGTGGGTTTGGGGGCTGGGAGAATAGGGTGAAGGGTTAAAGAAGTACAAATTAGTAGCTGATGGACAATCTGGGATGGGGAGTATGGACGGCATAGGGAACGCAGTTAGCCTTAATACACTGGCTGGGTCGAGGGTCAGGGGAGGTAGGGATCAATTGAGGGGATAGTTTTACAAACTATATAGATGTCTAACCAATGTCTTGTATACTTGAAACTAATTAAAATAAATTTTTTTAAAAATAACAATCTGGTGTTCGCCAAAGGGGATGTTGTGGAGAGATGGGTGGAAAAGGTGAAGGGGAATAGTCAATAATAGTGTAATAACTTTGCATGGTTACAGATGGTTACTAGACTTTATGTGGTGCTCATATTATAAAATATATAAATGTCGAATAACTATGTTGTACAACTGAAACTAATATAATATTGTATTCCAACTATACTTTAACTTTAAAAAATTATTTTAAAAAGATAATAGAATAATAACAACAATGTACTTGATGTTTATAGTTTATGGATAAGTGAAATGAATGACAGCAATGTTATAAGGGTTGAGAGGGAAGAATTGGAAATACTTCCAAGGTACTTGTCCAACCCATGAAACAGTATAATATTATTTGAAAATGGAATCAGATTAGTTGTAACTGCATATTGCAAACTCTAGGAGAGACACTACATGTTTTTGAAAAGAAGTATAAACAGAGTAGACAAGTGGCTGTTAGGGGCCAGGAGGTGGGGGAAATAAAGAAAAGTTAGTAAAAATGTTCTTTCAGTTATAAGATGAATGAGGCCAGAGGATCTAATGTATAATGTGATGATTATATTAATAACATTGTATAATTTAAATTTTCTATGTTGAAATACTGTTATACACTTAAAACTAATATAATATTGTATGCCAACTATATCTTAATAAGATTTTAAAAAGAGCTATCAAGCCATGAAAAGACATGGAGAAACCTTAAATGCATATTGCTCAGTGAAAGAAGCTACATGACGTACTGGAAAAATGCAAAACTATAGAGACAGTAAAAAAATCAGTGTTGCCATAGGTTCAGATGAGAAAGGGAGAGAGCGACCCCAGGAGATTTTTAGGGCAATGAAACTATCCTGTATGATACTGCAGTGGTGCATACATATCATTTTGCACATGACATTAGTCAAAACCTATAGAACTGTGCAATACAAAGTATGAACTTTAGTTAATAATGTATCCATATCGACATCAACTATAACAAACATAATACACTGCCAGATGTTAATAATAGGGGATACAGTACTGGGAAAAGAAAGAACTTTCTGTATTAACTACTCGATTATTTTGTAAACCTTAAACCATTCTAAAATTTAAAGACCGCTAGTTAGAAAGAATAAAAGCTAATTGGAAACTGAGTATATGAAGGAGGCTTATTTACCGTGATCTGGTAAGCTATTTTATTGTTGGTATCTAGGTCTCTCCTCTTGATGTGGTCAGATTCCACAGAGAGCGCCCTTCCAATTGCCTGCCTGGAATAAAGGCCTGGCTACTAGCATTTTAGAAGCTGAGTAAGGGAAAAAGGTTGGGCAATAATACAGAGGGGAGGCAGTCTTAGCATTCATCAGGCATAAATTCACTTCATCTAATTTCAGTATGGCACTCCTCTAATGTCTCTAGGTATAGGCATGCTCTCCTGAGAAAACCTCCAATATTCATCTGTGATGAAGAAGCAATCATACCTATCAGAATAGTCTGGAGACATCAGAATCTGAGTGCTTCTTAAACAACTTAAAAATAACTTCCTTTATTTTAGCACCCCATAGTACTCATTCCCAGAGGTAGCTGGTATTTTTATTGGGGCCTCCACTGTACAAACTGAGTTTTTTCACTGACAAAAAGTTTGCAAAATTAATTAGCTTTAGGTCCGTTTACTTTCCTGCTTCCACAACTGTGTTATTGTCCTTCAATTTTCCTTGCCATTGTGAGTTTATATATCTTGTAAAAACTCTTTTTACTCTTGTTTGGGAGGGAAATAAATTGGTTGCTGTGGTCATCGTTGTCTTTACCCATATGTTCATGTCTCTAGTAATAACAAATAGAAAATGATGTGCATTTTTAAATTTATAGGAATGATACCATATTTTCAGCAACTTCCTATTTTTACCTAACAAGGTGCTTTTAGCCCTAATCATGTTATAGCTACAGGTATAGTTGACTTCCTTCAACTGCCATATTGCATTCTATTGTATGTAATACTTTTATTTATTCCCATATTCAGCATACCTTTTTAATGTTTTCAATTTTCATTTTGCACACAAGCATTCTGTCATGCTTCCTATACAAGCAACAGACGTATATAAGTGTGTGTGAGGAAAAGAGAACACAGGGAAAGCTAGTGGAGATGAGAAAGAGGAAGGACAGAGAATAAAAGAAGCTCAAACTGAAGTTAATACAATATAATTTAGGTAAAGACAGAATAACTCGACAGGATGATGAATATTCTGTGACTGACTTGAAACCTTATTCTAAAGACAATTATATACATTTTTTTAAAAAACAAACAAGATGACCAAAACCTGGAATCCAGTCTGATTCGTTTTTCTCTTTAAAGTCATTAAATATGAATAATTTCTGTTCCTCTGAAAGAGTCCTTTTAGAGCAATAGGATTCCATCCAAGAGGAATGCAAATCTTTCAAGGACACCATCCTCTTAGATTTTCTTTAGATCCTCTATTAGAGCAAATCACAGCTACCATGTATTCTAGTGGCTGCTGTAGGTACAGAGCCATTCAGCATTAGGCTCATACTGAGTGCTTTCCTGCTTGGAGCAGGCATTGTTCTACTTCAACCATATTTGTAGTAACACTGAAGACAACTGACTTTATGGTTGGGTGAATACACTACCACCACTAAGGGCAGCATGGATATCACAGTCACTTGATGTCCCATGATCAAACATTCAGTATCTATGATAGGTGATCCTAAAGAGAGGAGGCTATTTTATCTATATAAGATATGAGGTAGAGCAGATCCTAGAATAATATTATCTCATTCAATGTCTTTTAACTATAACATTGATGAGATGCTATAGGAACTTAACTCTTATTTATATTAATCAGCTTATGATACAATTGGTTTCCTAATAAGTCATTTTGTCACAGTTCCAAAGAACCTATCAATGACATTAAGTGAAGACTTACTGTATTCATAACAGAATTCTCCTGTATGACACACTTCTACATGAGAATTTAAAATTATAAAATCAAAGAAAAACACTTCATCTTGATCCCTCACTGAAATTTAAAGGATTCTAAAAATGTTTAGAAATCCCATTTATTCTCTTCAAAATTAGTATTGCCTGTGCTTCTAAATTTTATTCAGAAAAATCACTTTTCTGAAATTCTGGCTTTTAAAAAACTGATAAAAGAAGCTTAAAGTTCACAATCTCTCAACTTATATAATTATTATGCCACAGGCATAATATAAACCATAGGATACAATTTATGAAAATCTTTCTAATATCAGTGGTGCATCTATAATGGCTAATTGGGTAGTCAGTCCTTTCTGGAATTTTTCTGTGTAACATCACTCATGATCCACAATGGAGTCAAAACTCGCACAGTCACTTAGTCTGTGGTAGGGCTTAAAAATTTTAGAACATGTAATGGGAAAAGGATCCTTCTTATAACAATAACTTTTTTAAAAAAGAAAGAAAAAAATCTTAAATGTGGAGGGTCTCTAGTGAGTTTTTCACTGCTGATGTAAAGAAAGAAAACTTTAAAAAATAGAAATATATGCTTTGCTCTTCATCTAGGAATTTTATACAATTCAAATATAAACACAAAAGGATAGTGGAGGGAGGGAGATAACAGATAACATTCATCTGGAAAAATAAACACATAATAATCAGAAAAGCATTGGAAGAGAGCAATGAAGAGAACTAGCCCTACCAGATATTAAAAATATTTTTTAAAGCTATAATTAAAAAATACTAGTACTGAAGAAGAGATGAACTAATGGAGGAAATGGAGTCCATCTGCAATTCTTCAGTGTTCTTCCCCACCACTCCTCACTGCTTACCCAGAATAACCTTAGACTATTACATGACTGTGTTAATTTTGAGTCTAGTGTTTATTACACCAGTTTGGTCTACCCTAAATTATATCACCCACCTAGTGTAAGAATAATTAAAGTCACTATGACCTCACTGATTTAATTCTATATAACTCTGGTATAAGGAAGAGTCATGAGAACTACAGAAATTGATAAGTTGTATTCAGAGCCTGCAATGTGCTATCAAACCACAGGAAGCTTCCAGAACAAAGGAAGATTCCTGTTGTGATTACTAACAAACTACTTATCCACACCATGAAAGGAAAACAGGAAAGCAGAGTTTATAAGTCATACCCTACACAAAACCCAACCATTCATTCCCTACAGCCAGACAATGGGGAACCTACAGGACAAAAGCTGAGGTTACTAGAATGCCTTTCATGCTGAATGCCCATACCATCAAAGGAAGATAGGTAAACAAAGTCTTTAAACTATAATTCATAGAAACTGAAAATCACATGTAAACTGAATTCCTCCAGCACTCAGGGTTTGTCTCTCTCATTCTCTGTTTCTGAGAGAAGACCACGCTCTGTCTCTGGAGCATTATTCCTTCTCTAATAAACTTTCCTTTTGTCTCTAAACTCTGGCATGCACTTGAATTCTTTCCTGCATGCAGTCAAGAACCCTCCCTCTTAATGTAGGATTTGAGTTCCCACTCATGGGGATTCTCCTTGTCCTGCATCAGCCCAATCAGCCTAAGACTGTATAGATATTTTTATAATTAGAGGAGCAATCTATCCTTCCTTATAATATGTAAGGAAGGGTAAGTAAAATAAAATCATTGTAAAGTAAAATAAAATTATTCAGGTTGACTTTCTAGGACTGAAGAACCAATATGTCACTATACTTACATGATACTTTAATGAATATTTGGAGCTATGTTTTCTTGTTAAAAAGCAAATATCAATGACAATGCAAAATGGCATAGCCAGTTTGGAAAAGTTTACCAGTTTTTTTGTAAAGTTAAACTATACTTACTGTCCAGTTTGGCAAAACAACTTCTACCTACTTATGCAAAAGAAATAAAAGCATATTTTCATACAAGGTCTTTATTCCTAATAACCAAATACTGGAAATAATCAAATACTGGAAATGTCCATTAACTAGTGAATGAATAAACAAATTGAGGTATATTCATACATCAAAATTCTACTCATCAATAAAAGTGGAACAATCATCTCAAAAGCATTATTGCTGAGTGAAAGAAGCCAGATTCAAAGAGCTGCATACTGTGCAATTCTATTAAATTCTAGAAAAGTGCACTATAATAAACTACAGTGACAGAAAGCAAATTGGTGGTTGTGGAGGCCTTCAGGGTATGAAAACATTCTGTGATTAGGAGGATAGTTTTATGACCATTAATTTACCAAAACTCACCAAACTGCACTCTTAAATTGTTGAATTTTATTGCATGTAAATCATACCTCAATCAAGTTCATTTTTTAAAAAAAAAAGACAGCAGCAGCCATCTATGCCTGAAATTTACCTGTGTAGGAGGTCCTAGCTGGTTGTTCTGGCTTCACAGACTCTTTGTCCCTCCTAACAGCACCAAGTTTCTGCCCTAGCACACATTCTAGGAGTTACTGGGTATTAGAATATCCTATTCAGAAAGTTGACCTTGAGCCTAGGAATATGAAATGACAGTGCAATGGAGAGAGAAGTTCATTTCTGTGATAAAAAGTTCATTTTCTATATTCACTTTGGTAACTAGGTATTTGTTCAAGTAGTGCTCTAAAAATTCAGTTGCCATAGTGCCCAAATTTTTGTCCAGATATTAGGTCTCCCTGATTAACCATGGCCACTAGAAACGCTTCTCAGAGCTAGTGGGATCCAGATGCCTCCCTTTTCAAATGCCCCCTAGACCTAATTTGCCTTCAGCCCCAAGCCTACTAAATTGAGTACTGCTAGGACCTCCTCCCCTTTCTATACCATAGTTACTTCACAGAAATAACAGTGAAAGTGTTAAGGGTGTCTGCTTCTGTAATCCACTTACTTGTTAACCAGGACGTGGTACTAGGTGATGTATTGTGTTAATGGCCAACTTCTACTTCTGTAATCTGCTTACTTGTTCTAGGCTTTATAACTGCCTCACTCTAAAACCCCAGGGCTGATCTCCTCTAACCCTGCGTGGTAGAGTCAGTCCCCAGCTGGCTAATTAAGGCTCATAATTCTCTCTGATTCAGCTCTGTGGGTCATTGTTCTGACCTGCTCCATAACAATTTAGACTCAAATGAGAGATAATTTCTCAGGAAATATTAAACTAAAGGAATTCATCACCACTAAATCAGCATTATAAAAAATGTTAAAGGGACTTCATTAAGAAACAAGAAAAGATCAAAAACATGAATAAGAAAATAATTCTCATGGACAAACGCAAACACACAAAAAAATGGTGGATCAACTAATTACACAGCTAATACAAAGAATGAAAGGGAAAGGTAAGAAGATCATGTGTAATTACAGCAATAAAGGTTAATGTATTGATGTAATACAAACAAAACCAACTTCATCTCTGTCTCAGATTTCATTTCATTTTTAAGTTTTGTGCTGTAACCTTTGACCAACTTCGTTGTCCTTAGCAAGCATATCAAAGCTTTCTAGTTGATGATTATCTGTGTTCTTTAAAATGTAGCCATAAATATTTTTTGTCAGCAATAGCCAGAATGGCATGACAACTGAGAAAAATATCAAACTGGTAATAGTATCAATTTGGAGAAATCATTTATCACAAGACTACAGGGAGGTATGGCCCCTGGCACTACTGCATTCATTGTCCCTTTGTCTTGTCAATCATTAGCTCCAATCAAAACATATAAGGTGACTGAATGGATAACAAATAAGACCCATACATATGCTGCTTACAAGAGACCCACTTCAGATTGAAAGACACATAACAGACTAAAAGTAAAGTGATAGGAAAGATATTTTATGAAATGGAAATGAAAACAATCTTGGATAAAACACTTATATTAAACACTTATATAAAACACTTGTATTAAATAGACTTTAAAACAAGGGCTGTAACAAGAGACAAAAAAGGGCATTTCATAATAATATAGGGATCAATCCAACAAGAGAATATAACAGTTGTAAACATCTATGCACCCAACATAGGATCACCTAAATATACAAAGCAAAAATTGACGGACATAAGGAGAAAGAACAGTAATACAGTCAAAGTAAGAGATTTTAACAATCCATTAACATCAATGGGTAGGTCATCTAGATAGAAAATCAACAAGGAAACAGTAGCCTTAAATGCATATTAGACTACATGGATTTAATTTATATTTTTAAGACATTTCACACAAAAACATCAGAATATACATTTTTCTCGAGTGTAAATAAAACATTTTTCAGGATAGACCACATGTTAGAACACAAAACAAGTCTCAATAAATTTAGAAGGTTGAAATTATATCAAGCATATTCCCCAGTCACAATGGTATGAAACTAGAAATTAATTATAAAAGAAAGCTGAAAAACACACAAACATATGGAGGTTTAATAATATGCTCCTAAACAATGAATGGGTTAACAATGAGTTCAAGAAAAAAAATTAAAAGATACCTTTGGACAAATGAAAATGAGAATATAATGACCCAAAATCTGTGGGACACAGCTAAAGCAGTTCTGTGAGAAATTTATAGCAATAAAGGCCTACCTTAAGAAATAAGAAAAATTTGAATAAACAATCTAACCTTACACTGAAAAGAACTAGAAAAGAAGAACAATGCCCAAAATGAGTAGGAAGAAAATAATAAAGATCAATGTGGAAATAAATGAAATTGAGCCTAAAAGCACAGTACAAAAGACCAATAAAACCAGGAGGTGATTCTTTGAAAAGATAGACAAAATCGATAAACCCTTAGCCAGATTCATGAAGAAAAAAAGAAAATAGCCAAAATAAAATCAGAAGAAGTAGCAACTGACACCACTGAAATGCAAACAATTATAAGAAACTACTACAAACAATTATATGCCAACAAATTGGGCAACCTGGAAGAAATGGATAGATTTCTAGAAACATGCAAATTTTCAAGACTGACTCAAGCAAAAACAGAAAATCTAAACAAACCAATAACTACTAATAAAATCAAATCAGTAATCAAAAACCTCCCAACAATAACAAAAAAAGTCTTAGATTAGATAGCTTCACAGGTGAATTTTACCAAACATTCAAAGAAAATTAACATTTATCCTTCTCAATCTATTCCAAAAAATTCAAAATGATGAAAGGCTCCAAATTTATTTTGTGAGGCCACCATTATTCTGCTTCCAAAGTGAGACAAAGATGATTCAAAAACAGAACAATGCTCAAAGTACTTGGATGATGTACCTGATAAACATGAATGCAAAAATTCTCAACAAAATATTAGCAAATAAATTTAGCAATACATTAAAAAGATCATACACCATGATCAAGTGAGATTTATTTATGGGAGGCAAAACTGGTTCAATATCCACAAATCAATTAAACATGACACACCACATAAAGTAAATAAAGGATGGAAATCATATGATCATATTAATAAATGCAGAAAAATTATTTAACAAAGTCCAACATTCATTTATGATAAAAACTCATAGCAAAATAGGGATAAAGGAAACATACCTCTATATAATAAAGGCTATATATGACAAACCCACAACTAACATTATACTCAATGGTAAAAGCTGAAAGCTTATTATTTATGATTATGGACAAGACAATGTCCACTGTCACCAGTTTTATTCAACGGAGTATTGGAAGTCCAGCCACAGCAATTAAGCAGGAGAAGGAGGAGGAGGAAGGAGTAGGAGAGGGGGAGGAGGATAGGAAGAAGAAAAAAAGAGAAGGAAGAGAACAAATGGTACTACATCAAACAAACAAGGTTTTGTACAACAAAGAAAATCATCAACAAAATGCAAAGAGGACCTCCTGAATGAGAGAAGATATTTGTAATGATAAGGGGTTAATATCCAAAAAACAAAAAAGAATTCATACAACTTAACACCAAAAAAAAAAATCCAATTAGCCTGAGTAGACATTTTTCCAAAGAGGACATACAGATGCCCAAAGACATATGAAAAGATGCTCAACATAACTGATCATCAAGGAAATGCAAATTAAAACCACAATGAGATATTACCTCATACCTGTCAGAAGGGCCATCATCAATAACATAGCAAACAGGACTCTAGAGGAAGATTACAGGGTAAAAGCAGAGTAAAAGAAGGGTTCACCTCCTCCCAGGTCTGCATTGAAATTACAACCAAAGTATAATCAGTGTGGAGAATAACCTGAAGTCAAGCTAATAACATGTATGTATGATAATATGAAGGAGCCACACTAAAGCTCGGTAGGAGGGGCAAAGTCATTAATTGGGCTAGACCCTCACCCACAGGTGGTTGAGGAACACCAGGAGGGAAAGCGATGTTAAAGAGGCTCCCCTAAAGGAGATGGGGATCCTAGTCTTGTTCGGGGACTCTCCAACCCAGGGTCCCAGCACAGGGAAGAGGAGTTTACAAAAACTCTTGGCAGTAAAAACCAGAGGGGATTCTGGCTGAGTGAGACAGAAGGAGACTGAAACCCTAGATGTCCCTTTGAAAGGCCCAGGCACAGGCTCCCCTCACCTGCAGATACTCATTCAGGGCACCAGTGGTAGGTCAGATGCTCACACAAAATTCATATTGGGAAAGACTGCCTTTCTTGGCACCAGAACAAGGGCTGGAAAGGCAGCCACCATTGTGCCTTTCTCCGGTCCCCCTACAGGGCAATCTATGGACCACTCTAGCCTGCTGGTGCAGACCCCTCCCAGAAGGCCATTAGGAAGCACTGGCCTAAGGGGATCAGCCTGCCCCATCCAACCTGCAGTTTGACTGGGGCTTTTGTTGCTGGATGGCTGCCATGCCCTGCACCAATTCAGGGCCAGATTCGCAGTTGGCAGCTAGCACAGTGAGCGTGCATTTCCGAGACAATTTCAGGCAGATCACTGCTGCCAACATGAACATGGATGAATCTCGGGGATCTGTGGGCCAGTACCAGATACCATTTTGTCTTGCTGTGACCTGTGACTTTTGTGAGAACAGACAAATGGTTACAAAGTTGCAGCAACACTGAAGCTTTATTAATCTGATAGCCAGTCTTCCTGACACTCCTCCCCACCCAACCCACCACCATCCTGTTTCTCTTCCTCAATCTCCCAATCCACTCAGGCTAGCACAGGGTGGATACTACTGGGAAAGCAGTTGCAGGCAGCTGCCTACGAGAGCTACAACATCATGCAGGGGATCATGTGCTGGCTGGAAAATTGCTGCTTGGCTATCGCCCATGGGAACATAGGCTATCACCCATGGGAACATGACATTCTAACAATAAGCTTTCTGCCTCTTTACCCCCACTTGCACAACCGACCTGTGGGCTGATAGTTAGTAAATAGAAGAAAAATAGACTTTTGTGTTCAGACAGAATAAAGAATGGGGTTTAGGGCTTAAAAACCCTGTACCTCTACATTTCGGGGCGGCTTAATGTGGGGTCTGCATACCCCTGGCAGACCAGCTGGCTAAATAAAGAGTGTTTTCTATAACACTGATTTCTGGTGGTCCATGTGTCTATTGGGTGCTGACAGCTACAACAATCACAGGGGTCTGTGGGACCGCCGCACATGGCAGCTGGTCTCACTGTGATCTAGGACTACAGCGAGAATGTTATGGAGAAATCCCCAAAGCTCCAAAACTCAGAACAGAAAAAATCCAAGCAGTAACCCAGAGAGAAAGAAAACTCAGTTTTATTATGCCAGCAGTCCCATAAGAGCTAGTGTTCTGAAAATCTGGGTGCAACGCTTACGGTCAATTTCACTTTTATACCCACGTTGTTACAGTTGGCATGAGCTGATTTACAGACCCCTGAAATTGCTATGGGCTATGAGCAGTTACAGAGCATAGGATTTTCTAACAAGTGCTAAAGCAATACATCTTAAATGGAGGGGATACATCTGTCTAAACACTAAAAGCAATATATCTTAAGAAGAGGGTGAGTTCTCAGTTGACATCAAGCATGTTTACAGAAGTAGAACTAAGGACTGATTAGAAATATTGCACATTTAAGTGGGAAATTCCTCTTCAGGAACACCCAGACACAGAAGTTGCAGCAAAACAGGCTGTATTGACCTAATGGCCCCTGTCTCCCTGATATCCCGCTTCACCAAAGGCACACGTGCCTGCAGCCCATTGACAGGCAGCCTCCACTGCCCTGCTTTTCTCTGGGGTTACACATTCTGTGCAGGCAATAGACTTTGGCTAACACAGTGAGCGCATTTCAGGGAAAACAGTTGTAGGCAGACTACTGATGCCTGTACGAGCTGCAACATCTCTTGGGGGGATTACAAGGGTCTGTGGGACTGCACCCAGACAGTAGTTCATCTTCCTGTGATATGTGCTACTGTGGGAATAGAAGACACAGAAATTGCCGAAAACTGAGGCTACTGGCCTGACAGCCCTTTACTCCCTGAGATCCTGTCCCATCCAATACACAAAGTGCCTGCCACACGTTGACAGGTAACTGACCCTGCCCTGGGGTGGCACATTCTGCACAGTCAACAAATTAGCCAGCAAAGTGAGCAAAGTTCAGAGAATACAGTGACAGGAATATCATACTACCAGCACAAACACAGTATCACTTGGGGAGGTCTCAGGGGTTTTGTGGGCCCATCACAGATAACAGTAGGTCATGCAGTGATATCTGACTTTGATAGTGTAGAACCAAAGTGACTCCATCTTAGATACAAATCCTCCATTTCTAACTTAAGTAGAATAAAAAAAAAGAAAAGAAAAACCACCAGCTGACTGAGTCACCCCACCCAAAAATTGGCCAATTAGAAACCTCTTGAACATTATCTGACCATCAACTTACTAAGTCACCCCACCCAACAATTAGCCAATCAGAGACCCCTTGGAAATTATCTGAAAGTCCCACCCGCCAAGTTTCCTGTCCTGTAGTTCTTTTCCTTCGCGCGAAGTTTAACCAATCCCCTTAAAGGTTTTAAAATAAACTCACCAATCCTGTAATGCCACGGCTGTACTCCCCTGCTTGCGGCTTTACCCTTTAAAAACCCTTTGAAACTGTAAGTCAGGGCCAATACTTCCACTGCTGCGTCAGTGCATTGGTATTCGGCCTGGGCTCGAGCCTGCAAATAAACTCCCTCTTGTTCTTACATCGGTGTCGGCTCCTTGGTGCGCATAGAGACTCGAAATCGAGTATAACAATAGGAGCCCACAGTCCCAGAGCTGGCAACAAATCTGGTGCTATGTAAGCCTGACAGCCCCCATGTCTCACTGAGACGATACCCCCACCTAACCCACAAATTACCTGTGGCAAGCCTGCTTCCAGGCAACCCAGTCCCATCCTTCACTTTCCTTGGGTCAAGAATTCAATAGCAAATAATGGCACTCAGTTCGTTTGGGCCACACAAAGCCTGTTCATTCGGTGGTGAGAGCCACAAACTCATACCCAGTAATTCTTAAATAGAACTTGGGCGTTTGCAGACTTGAAGAGGGCAGCAGCTGACCTTGCTACAACTGGAAACTTGTAGCGACTTGGAATCATAGAGACAACGCTGGCATGTAAACGGACACTGTAATGGCAAGGAGAAATTTACTCAATATATCTAGGAGACTCCCAGACACACATATCATCCAGAGGTTCTTCCAATTTCAGAGACTTAGGGGCAACTAACAGACAGTGTCAGGCCTTGAGGAGCACTGGTCCTTCTGCTAAACTTCCCTAGGCCATGTATGGGGTATAAATGGACCACTGCCTATAGATCCAGCATGGGCAACAACCATCTGTGGTTTGCTTTGTAGCTCCCACCAGGTAACCCTGAGCAATCAAAGGCAGCAGTTGACCTAGGCCTACTGGGGAGCCCCTCCCAAGGAGCGATGAAACCACTGCACCTGGAGGCTAGCACTAGACTACAACAGAGCAAGTTCTGATTAATCTTATAAGTGGTACACACAAAGAGTGGTCTCAAAAAGTACACAAGCTTGCTAGGGCAAATCACATTCAGTGAGGTCAGCCACCACATAGCAACTCAGACCCTGTGGGTGCAGCCAATTCCCACAGTTAGCTTGAACGTTAATCCCATTCACTGATGTCCTAACACCAATAAAGTATTGACTACAACAGATCACTCACAACACACACAAAGATCATGTCCAGAGCACCTGGCACAAATGATCAGGGAGAGTATGCCACAGGGCCACACAGGAATCTTCTACATAAGACCATCTGGCAAAAGCTGAAAGATGAAACAAATATTCCTGACACATTTTTATGAACACAGAGAGAGGCTAATAAATTTAGAAAACAAAGAAACATGCCACAAAGGAAACAATAGGAGAAAGCTCCAGAAAATAAGCTAAATGAAATGGAAGCAAGCAACCTATCAGAGACAGAGTTTAAAATAATAGTTATAAGGATGCTCAATGAACTTAGGGGGAGAATGCATGAGCACAATGAGAACTTCAACAGAGATATAGTAAACATTAAAAAAGAACATAGAAGCCATTTTAAAAAAAAGAACCAGACAGAAATAAAGAATACAATAACTAAAATGAAGAATGCACTAGAAGGATTCACCAGTAGATTGGATGAAGCAGAAGATCGAATCAATGAACTGGAAGACAAGGTAGCAGAATACACCCAATCAGAACAACAAAAAGAAAAAAGAATTTTAAACAATGAGGATAGTTTAAGATACCTCTGGGACAACATGAAGTGTAACAATATCTGTATAATAGGAGAATCAAAAGGAGAAGAGAGTGAGCAAGGCATTGAGAATATATTTGAATATATTTGAAGAAATAATAACAGAAAACTTCCCTAACCTGGCAAAGAAATTAGACATACAAGTTCAGGAAGCACAAAGAGTCCCAAATAAGAAGAATTCAAACAGACCCACACCAAGACACAACATAATTAAAATGCCAAAGGTTAAAGACAAAGAGAAAGGCAGCTAGTTACTTACAAGAATACCGCCATAAGAATGTCTATTGATTTTTCAATGGAAACATTGCAGGCCAAAAGGGACTGCCAAGAAATATCCAAAGTTATGAAAAACAAGAATCTACAACCACAAAAACTCTACCAAGCAAGGCCTTCTATTAAAATAGAAGGTGAGATAAAGAGTTTCCCAGAGAAGGAAAATCTTAAGGAATTCATCAACAAGCCAGTATTACAAAAAATGTTAAAGGGAATTCTGTAAAAAAAAAAAAAAAAAGGGGGGGAGGCTAAAAATGAAAAAAACAATTATGAATAATTAGAATGGCAGTAACTATTGTACCTATCAGTAATCACTTTAAATGTAAATGGATTAATGCTCCAATCGAAAGACATGGGTAGTCAAATGGATAAGAAAACAAGACCCATGCATATGCTGTCTACAATAGACCTACTTCAGATCAAATGACACTCACAGGCTGACAGTAAAGAGGTGGAAAAAAGATATTTCATGCAAATGAAAAAAAAAAAAGCCAGGGTAGTGATGCTTACATTAGATAAAATAAACTTTAAAACAAAGTCTACAAAAAGAGACAAAGAAAAGTATTACATAAAGATATCAATAATCAAGAGGACATGAGCCTAATAAAAATATATGTACTCAACATAGGAGCATACATAAGGAAATTAGTGACTGACATAAAAAGAGAGATCAAAAGTAATACACTTGGACTAGGAGACTTTAACACCCCATTGACAGCAATGGGCAGATTTTCCAGACCAAAAAAAAAAGGAAAGAAAACAATAAGATGGTTTTAATAGATATTTTCAGAGCATTTTACCCCAAAGCAGAAAAATATACATTCTTCTCAAGTGCACATGGAACATTTTCCAGGATAGACAAAACAAGTCTCAATTGTCTTCTCCAATCACAATGGAATGAAACTAGAAATCAAGAAAAACACTGAAATTACACAAAAATATGGAGGCTAAATAACATGCTACTAAACAGTGTATGGGTTATCAATGAGATCAAGGAAGAAATCAAAAGATACCTAGAGACA
>PVKZ01002404.1:76401-230151 GCA_004027375.1 Macroglossus sobrinus
AAAAAAAAAAAAAAAAAAAAAAAAAAAAAAAAAAAAAAAACAGCATTCAAAGCGAAGAGAAGAAAGGAAATAATAAAGATCAGAGTGGAAATAAATGAAATAGTGTCTAGAAAAACAATATAAAAAATTAATGAAATTAAGAGCTGGTTCTTTGAAAGGATAAACAAAATTGACAAACCCTTAAGGATACACATCAAAAAGAAAAAAAGAGATAGGACTCAAATAAATAAAATCAGAAATAAAAGAGGAGAAATAACTATGGACTTCACAGAAATACAAAGAGTCATAAGAAAATAGTACAAGCAATTATACACCAACAAATTGGACAATCTTGAAGAAATAGATACATTCCTAGAAATATACAGTCTCCAAGACTGAGTAAAAAGAAACAGAAAATCTGAACCGACCAATTATCACCAATAAAATTAAATCAGTGATCAAAAACCTTCCAAAAACCAAAAGTCCTGGACCAAATGGCTTCATAGGTAAATTTTATCAAACATTCAAAGAAGAATTAATACCTATTCTTCTCAAACTATTCTAAAAAATTCAAGAAGAGGGAAGGCTTTCTAACTCCTTTTATGAGGCCACCATGACCTTGATTCCAAAACCAGACAAAGACATTACCAAAAATCTATAGGCCAATATCTCTTATGCACATTGATGCAAAAATCCTCAATGAAATATTAATGAACTGAATTCAGCAGTACATTAAAGATAATATATACCATGATCAAGTTGGATTTATTCCTGGGATGCAAAGTTGGTACCATATCCACAAATCAATTAATGTGATACACCGCACCAACAAATTAATAGATAAAAACCATATGATTATATCAATAGATGCAGAAAAAGCATTCGACACAATCCAGCATTCATTTATGATAAAAAGTCTCAGCAAAATGGAAATAAAGGGAACATACCTTAACATAATAAAGGCAAATCTACAGCTAACATCGTACTCAGTGGGGAAAGGCTAAAAGCATTTCCCTTAAGATTAGAAACAAGACAAGGATGCCCACTTTCACCACTCCTCTTCAACATTGTGTTAGAAGTCTTGCCCACCGCAATAAGACAAGACAGAGAAATAAAGGTATCTGAATAGGAGAGGAAGAAGTTAAACTCATTATTTGCCGATGACATGATACTATATACAGTTAAAACCCTAAAGATTCCACCAAAAAAAAAAAGTGTTAGAACTGATTGATGAATTCAATAAAGTAGCAGGATACAAAATTAATATTTAGAAGTCAGTGGCATTTTTATACACCAATGATAAACTTTCAGAAAGAGAAAACAATCTTATTTACATTTACATCAAAAACAACAAAGTACCTGGGAATCAAATTAAC
This sequence comes from Macroglossus sobrinus, assembly GCA_004027375.1. Taxonomy (NCBI): domain Eukaryota; kingdom Metazoa; phylum Chordata; class Mammalia; order Chiroptera; family Pteropodidae; genus Macroglossus; species Macroglossus sobrinus. Next base: position 77,757 of record PVKZ01002404.1, read on the forward strand.
AAAAAGGTAAAAGACCCGTTCTCAGACAATTATAACTCATTGAAAAAATAAATTGAAGAAGATACAAATGAATGGAAGCATATACTGTGCTCACAGGTAGGAAGAATTAACATCATTAAAATGGCTATACTACTCAAAGCAATCTATAGACTCAATGCAATCTCTATCAAAATACCAATGAAATTCTTCAGAAAGTTAAAACAAATTATCTTAAAATTTATATGAAACCATAAAAGACTTTCTAATAGCCACAGTAATCTTGAGAAAAAAGAAAGAAATTGGAGGTGTTACACTACCTAATATTAAACTATACTACAAGGCTACAGTAATCAAAACATCATGGTACTGGCATAAAAATAGATACATTAATCAATAGAATAGAATAGAGAGCCCAGAAATAAATCCATGCCTATATGCTCACTTAATATACGACAAAAGAGGCAAGAATATACATGTGGTAAAGATAGTCTCTTGAATAAATGATGTGGGGAAAATTAGACAGATACATGCAAAAAAATATATACAAAAATAGTCTCACAATAGATTAAAGACTTAAATGTAAGACCCAAAACCATAAAAATTATAGGAGAAAACATAGGCATTATACTCTTGGATATTTCAAACAGTAATTTCTTTTTAGATGTATCTCCTTAGGCAAAGGAAACAAAAGAAAAAATAAACAAATGGGACTACATCAAACTAAAAAGGGTTGTACAGCAAAGGAAACCATCAGGAAAACAAAAAGACAACCAATTGAATGGGAGAAGATATTCACTTACGGTATATCTGATAAGAGGTTAATATCCAAAATATATAAAGAACTCATACAACTCAACAACAAAAATGGGCAGAAGAACTGAACAGATATTTCTCCAAAGAGGAAATACAGATGGCCAATAGACACATGAAATAGACTTATGAGATGGTCACTAATCATCAAAGAAATGCAAATTAAAATCACAATGAGATATTAGCTCACACCTGTTAGAATGGCTATCATAAATAAATCAGAGAACAACAAGGGTTGCTGGATTAAAAGGAATTCTCATACACTGTTTGTGAGATTGCAAATTGGTACAGCCACAATGGAAAACAGTAGAAAGGATTCTCAAATAATTAAAAATGGATCTACCTTTTGACCCAGCAATTACACTTCTAGGCATTTATCCAAAGAAAACCAAGACAATATTCATAAAATCAATTTACAATAGCCAAGATATTGAAACAACCTAAATAGACAATTGGATAAAGAAATTATGGCTTACATATACAAAGGAATATTACTCAGCCATTAAAAAAATGAAACCCTACCATTTGCAATGACATGGATGGACCTAGAGGTTATTATACTGAGCGAAATAAGTCAGACAAAGAAAGATAAATATCGCATGATTTTACTTATATCTGGAATCTAAGGAGCAACAAGAACAAACTAATCAAATATAGACGACAATCTGGTGACGGCCAGAGGAGAGGAGAGTTGGGGGCTGGGAGAATGGGGTGAAGAGTTAGAAAAGTACAAATTAGTAGTTGATAGATGGTCACGGGGATGAGGAGTACAGTTGTTGGGTGAGGAGACTAACAAACAAGATGGATGCAGTCCGTCTCCCTTCCAGCAAGCCGTGCAGTTTCCGGGAAGCCTTAGCTACATCTTCCCTGGTGGCCTTAACTACAGCGTCCCAGGTCGCCTTAGATACAGTGTCCTATTAAACCTGTAGATTGTGATTGATTATAGTATCTGGCCTTAAGCCACTATTATGCCCCTTGTTATAAGAACAGCCCTGCCTGTGCAGGCTGAGGGGAGCTGGAGCTATGCCTGAATAAAACTCTGTCACGTGTCTGCCCATGGCTCCTCGCATATTCTTCCAGCTGACAGAACCATGCACCCCAAGCTTTGGTACCCCGAAACTGTGGAACAATGGCATAGAGAATGCAGTTAGCATTAATGTAATGACTAGGTGGAGAGCAAACAGGAGAGAAAAAGCAATTAGGGGGATCGTTTTATAAACTATATAAATATTTAATCAATGTACTTGAAACTAATAATATAATAAAATTTAAAAAAATAACTCAACAAATAACGAGTGTTAGTAAGGACATGCAATAAAAAGACCCTCATGCCCTTTTGGTGGAATTGTAAATTACTATAGTCATTTGGAAAATAGTAAGGAGGTCTCTTTGAAAATTAAAAATAGAACTACCATATGACCCAGTAATTCCAGTTCTGGGTATTTTTCCAAAGAAATTCAAAACACAACTCAAAAAGACACATGCAGCCCTATGTCATTGTACCATTAATTACAATAGCCAAGATATGGAAGCAACTTAACTGTCCATCAATAGACAAATGTATAAGGAAAAGGTGGTACATATATTCGATGAAATATTAATCAGTCATAAAACAGAATGAAATCTTGCCATTTGCAACAACATTAATTGACCTAAAAATGATTATGTTATGTGAAATAAGTCTGACAGAGAAAGACAAATACCTTTGATTTCACTTATATGTGGAATCTAAAAACAAATAAATGGGAAAAAAAGACAGAAATAAACTCATATATGCAAGGAACAAATTGATGGTTGGAGTTTTGGAAAGAAAGGTAAAAAAAATAAAAGGGATTAAGATGTACAAATTGTTTATTATAAAAACAGTCACAGGGATGTAAAGTATGGTGTCATCAGGATAACCATTTTATAAGTTATATAAATGTCTAATCACTATGTTGTACACCTGAAACTAATACAATATTGTATGTCAAAGGTAATTGAAATTTTTCAAAGAAAAAGAGTAATGTTTTTTATACAGATTTAAATCTGTGCTTTTTTCATTGTTACAATTTCCTGTGAATCAGTCATCCTTCTCTTTCTGGTACCGAAAGGTAGACACCTTACGAAGGGTAATTTCTACTCTGTTTTCAGAGCTTCTCCTTTGTTGTTTCTCAAAATAATATTTATGCCAAAGAAGCTAATTTGGGGGTGTCATATTTGGCCACCCTTCAAACTCATGCCTTATTGTGATCTATTTTTCTTATTGTAATCTCTTGATTGTGACCAGATTTTGAAAAGAACAAAAATCTTATAATCTTTCCCTCCATTGCATGTAAGGAAATTTTCCAACTTCCTTGAGCTATCCAGTTCAAATTCCCCTCTCCAAGAAGTTTCTCCAGGTCAAGAACTACATTGTATACTTGACCTCTAATTCTCCTCTTAGATATTTCAACTGATATGGGCTATAGAGATATAAGACCTCATCCAGTTCCAGCATAGAGATTGAGATCCTTAATATTACAAAGTCAAGATTACAAGATAAAAAAAGAAAGGATTATAAAGTCAAGTTGTCTGTGAACTAGTCATTTCTAATCTCCCTAGCTTTCTTCCCCTACCACATCCTTGTAGCAAACTCTTTACAAATATTGTGAACAAGTTTAGGTCCCTTTAGGCCTTTGCACATACTGCTCCCTCTGCTTATATTATACTCCCCATCATCAGGACTCCTTTTCTGGCTTTTGTGGGGGGAAAACAAACTTTCCTCTATCCTCAAGGTTTTTCTGACTGGGTCTAATAATCAGATAGGCATGAGATAGATTAGCAAGAGAAAATAACCAAATGTAATACCTACAAATGTAATACCTATGTACTTGAGAGAGTCAGAGACCCCACATGCATGAGAGTGTTAGAGATAAAAAGGGAGATTGAGGTATATAAGACATCCTCAGTTAGAGATGAGGTAAGGTGGTTTGGGAGCTTTAAGAGGTGATTGATTGCAGGAAGATAAGAAGAGCAGACCTTTAGTTAATAGAAGTTTGCCCTACCCCATAGATAGGTGAAAAGTTACTTCTGATGATCTCATATGGACAAGGCCTCTAATTCAAATTTTTCTAGGTAGTTGAGGGAAGGGTGGAGGGGGGCAGAAGTTTCTCCTGAGCCTGTGGCCAAAGTTCCCTTTAGCTCAAAAGAGGCTGCATACCACTAAGGTACATCTTGGAGTGACTGGTCCTGGATGCCCACTCTTTCTCCTCCTTATTCTGATGCCTTAACTTGGCACTTCAAGGAAGGTTTCTCTTCTTTAACACTTATTACACTGAACTCTAAGTGTAGTGGGATGCTTTTGTCAAGGAGTTCATCTTATGTTATTTCAGACAGTTAAGTAACATTGAGAGGTTAGGTTCTCCTTGGAAGTGTCAGAAAAAGGAGATTTAACAGGCACCTCACAGATAAATGCTATTTGAAAATGGAGTGGGTAAAAATTGAGAAATTAATTTTGTGAAAGTTTTTCAGAGGTGAACATTGCAGGGAGAAGTAGGGTAAATCCAGACATACAAGATGAATCCACAACTTTCTTAGAGAATTTTGAAAGGCATTTATAATCTGTTTTCTTTAAATAATCTGCAGTTTATTTTTCTTAGAGAAAATAATTTAATGAAGATGAAATGTGCAGGAGAGAGTCCAGGATTCCAGAGTTAACAGGGGACTGGCAGGAAGAGGGGAAAGAAAATGAAACAAGGGAGAAAAAAGTAAGAAACAAAGAGGAAGCTTTTACAGAGGAGATTACTAGGTCAAGGTCAAGGATCATTTAGTTTGGTGGATAATACTTCAAACCATAAATGATTGTATTAGATAGAAATTTAAGTCATTTTCCCTCCTCTTTCTCCTTTTTTTCCTTGTGATCATGACCTTGATGTTATGAAAAGTTTTAAAACCTAAAGTACTTAGATATGAAGAATTTACATGTAACATAATGCAAATTTCATAGAATTGCTCAATAAATATTTGCTATTATTACATACAAAAAGGACACTGGAATTATTTCAAATTGGAGAGTGCTTGCTGAGATGTGGTGAGATACCTAAATTCTCCACTTTTTAATAAATTCAACTCTAAAAATCAATTCTATGTGATTATATTAACTAAATATTAAAAAGGAATGTTAAACTAAAAAAATTTAACTTCCACAGCTAAAAGTCTTTTATAAGGGAGGTTTTATTGAGCCAAAAATACTTGTCAAAAGACCAGTTTTGGCATGCTGAGGTATAGAAGGCAACATGCCCATTTTCTCAGAGTTTTGCAGTTGTTTTTATACATCAAGCAGGGAGGAGGAGGAAGAAGGAATTCTGAAAGAATTTATATGAGCTATAGGCAAAGGAGTGGAGGGAGGTGAAGTGGGGTAAGTTCTGGGATAGCGGAATCCACATGAAGAAATGTCTGCTATTGCAGATTAGCTGGGACAGCAGTCCAGAAAGTCCATGAGTAAACACATGGAGACTCCTGAAGTTAGATGGTGCCTGGCTAAAGTAATCTATGGAAATAGTCACCTAGAAATTAATCCGAAATTCCAAATGGCAAAACATGGATGTGAGAAATCCTTTGTTAACAGGTCAGCAGCTATTAACAGACAAGCAGTCTGTCTCTTTTCCTCATTCTCTGGCTGCTGTAATTTAATTTAAAACATCTCAGAATTTTCTCCTTATCAGAAAATACGTGTTTAGTTTTGAGGTTATAATCACATCTTTCTTCCATGTGAATTTTGTCAGAAAAAGATGTGAATTTAAGATAGGCAAAATAAATAAATAAATAAATCCTGCATACCTTGTCTGTGGCAATTGGCCTAGTAGATAGTAGACTAGGATGCTATAACAAAAATATCATAAACTGGATGACTTAAAAAATAACAATTTGTTTTTTATTGTTCTGGAAATTGTAAAGTTCTCTTTGGGCTCTTGTAAAGAAGGAGGCTGGATGCAGAAGGCTGTCTACCTGGTTGCAAAGGCTGTCTTTACTGTGTCCTCAAGTGGAAGAAAGAGCAGAGTGAGGAAGCAAGCTATCTCAGAATTCCTATAAGGACACTAATCCCATTCATGAATGAGGGTTTTACCCTTATAACCTTATCTAATCCCAATTACCTTCCAAATGATGCAGAACAAGGCGAATTTCCTCCAGGAGGCGCAAAGACCAAGCCCTGCACCAAGCGAAGAAGAAGGTCTTTTGTCAGAGAGTGTAGAAAGAATTCAAACACATGCCAAAGTTAGTTAAAAGGAAAGTTTATTAAAGAAGGTGTAACACTCCACAGATAGAGTGTATTCTCCTCTCAGAGGCAGAGAGTAAGAGCCTAAAAGAGACTTAGAGGAACAGAGACAATAGAGACAGAGTAAAGGCACTGAGAGGGACCCACAGTGTTTGTGGAATTCAGTTTACATATTATTCTTTAGTTCCTGTGAGTTACAGTTTAAAGACTTTTTTTTTTTTATCCATTTTCTTTGATATGGACATAGAATGAAGAAGGAGAAGGGAAAGAGTATATAGATGAAAAGGTAAGGATATTTAGCATGAAAGGCTGGTCGCAGTTCCCAGACTTTAATCCATAGGTTGCCCATGGTTTTAGCCATAGGGAATGAACAATTTTATTTTGTGTAGGGCAGCCACTTAAAGATTCTGTTTTCCCTGTTCTCCCTTCAAAGTGTGGAGAATGGATTGTTAGCAATTCCAGTAGAAATTTTCCTTTGTTCTGCAGGTGTCCTGGCTGCAGTGCCAATCAGCATCTTGCAGTCTCTGAATATAGCTTGAATTAACATTTTAGTTCTCTTGCTTCCTCCCTATATTACAAAGACCCCATTGTTAGGTAGTTAGTTAGACATGAGTCACAGGAGCCACTTTTGTGATACACAAAAGAATGTAATATAGAAAGAAAAAACATTAATTTTTTGTGTGTAGAGAGATTTCATATTTTTCAACTAAACATTTTTTAGAAAACTAAAGAAATATATCAAAATATATGAATATAATATTTTATAATACTATAAAATATTAACATGGTTTCGATGAGATTCCTCCTGCCCCATATTGAACTCTTCACTATGGAAACCTTTAAGCACACAAAAATGAAAAAAATAACAGTGAACCCTCCCCCCACATACCATCTCCCAACTTCAATATATGGTCAATCCCATTTTGAATATAGCCTCATCTGAATTTCACCCCCATCCCTGTTGTTTAAAATAATTTTTGGAGCTTTTCAAAATTCCTCTTGTAGAAATGTTAGGTAGTCAGGCATGAATGACAGGAGTGAAGGCCCAGCTCTATAACTATAGAAACTTCCCTTGAAGACCTTCCTTAAGTACCTCTCAGAAATACCTCCCTCTTAGGGTTATAAATTATCCCAAATCTTAGAGCTCAAAGGCCATTAAAGTTGCTGGCTGGCTAAACCAGCCAAAACTGCATGTGCAGAAAGAACTGCCTTTAACGTCAGCCTCATTCTATCATCATTATAATCTCAAGACTATGCCTGGAAGTTCATGAATCTAATCATAACAGACTGACTTCTGGGTAAGCACGTGCGCAGTAGGCAAAGAGTCATATAGCAGCCAACTGTCAGTCAAGGTGACTTCACATACAGATCATCTAGGACCTCCTATCATGGCCCAAATATAAACAGACTTTCTCATTTCTGTATTGTTACAGCGTTTCTGGCTGGAAACCTGCCCTTTTCTTTGGAGTGTACTGTCTTATATCTTCACTAGGAGAGGAGGCATCTGAGCAATGCAAAGGGTAAGGCTTGCAGAAATGACAGACTCAGCTGGTTATAGATTAACCACATCTATAGATCTCTGAATGGTCTTCTGGAAACTCTTGTTACACCTGTAAGACAAACAATCTATAAATATATAGGACTGGTGGTCCGAGAATTCCTTCCCCCTTGCGGCCCCCATCCGAAACTCCCCCTCTCCATCCTGAGTCACGAAGTACACACAGAACCTCAGACAAAAGAATCACGTACCCCTTGCATGGACAATGCAGAGGTATATAAGCCTGTAAGAAATCTAAGCAGAGAGAGCTCATGCTTTGGTGCTGTTAATTTATTGCTCTGCCGGCAATAAATTATCCTTCCCCCAAAAAAGTTGTCTGAGTGTCCAATTTCTTCAGTTGGGTGTCCCTTCCTGCAACTTCACCTCCTAAATTCCATAGAGCTGCAGCCTTCCTTAGCAGGGCCCAACTCCTTCCAAAACGTACTTTCAATAAATCTTACCTTTTCTCAATCTCACCAACCTGTAATTCTTTACTGCGTCGGTGGAGTAAAACTGAAAAACAATAACATACACCTTCGTCCACCATACTCCATAATCCACCTCCTCCTCCTCCCCCATGCTACTGGGACTACTCGGATTTCACATAACCACAGCAGTGACACCATCTTCTAATGCCATCACATTAAGGGTTAAGGTTTGAACATGTTAATTTGGGGGGAGGGGAAGGACAAATATTTAGTCCTTAAGAGCAACTTCCATTGATTTTGAGGTATCTTACGACTTTTTGAGTTGTAGAAAACTTATAACAATGCAAATCATTATCATCCACCGAAATACAAAGAAATTGTGTCCAGTAGAATGGAATCAATCATCGTCCTGAAAATTGACAACTAAAAAAGAAATCTATTTCTAAATTTCCTTCAGCATTCCAGATTGTCTATAAATATGTAGTACTTCGATTTTTTTAAATCAATTCTAACATCTTTCTGGTTGTTACATTATTTCATGAATTAAATAGTCTTTGACACATGCATATCTATTTTTATATGAAAGTCATAATTTTACTTTTTAAGAATCCTTTATCAATTTGGTAACAATTGAGGAATATATACCAGTGGCAGAAAAAAATATCAGCTTTGTGGCTGGTATATGTAAATTGCAGAACATGGTTTTAATGTAGGGAGGAGGCAAGAGAATTAAAACCTTAATCAAACCAGAATCATAGACTGCAACGTGCTGATTGGCGCTGCAGCCAGGCCAGGAGGACACCTGCAGAACAAAGAAAGATTTCTGCTCAGATTGCTAACTACCCATTCCTCACACCTTTGAAGGTGAAACAAGAACCAACAGACTCATTCCCTTTGGCTAAAACCATAGGGAACCTATGGATTAAAGGCTGGGAACCGACAACAGGCCTTTCATTCTACATATTCTTACCTTTTCATGCTAGATACTATACTCCTTCCTTGCTGTTTACCTATATCAAGGGAAATGTGTTAACAAAATTTTTTAAAGTATAACTCACAGGAACTAAAGAACGATATATAAACTGAATTCCCTGAACACTTGGCCCTACTGACTGTCTTTTCATGTCTTTCTTAGTCTCTCTCAGTGCCTTTACTCTGTCTCTCTCTCTGTCTCTCGCACTGTCTCTCTCACTCTCTGCCTCTGAGAGGAGACCATGCTCTGGGGAATGTTACCCCTTTTCTAATAAACCTTCCTTCGACTCTAACTTTGGCATGTGTGTTGAATTCTTTCCACACTCTCCGCCAAAAGACACTCTTCTTCTCTCAGCGCAGGGCTTGGTCTTCCCCCAACGTGGGGAAATTTGCCCTGTCCTGTGTCAGTTTTGTGGCAGGACAGGCAGTGAAGGGAAACCCCCATCCACTCCAGAATATGGCTCTGAAAATATTTCCTTTCTTCGGACCTCCCCCATTTTTAACCCTGGCAGGGAGTAATAAGCCAAGACCCGTCTTTTCCAGCCTAGATGCCATCTTTGGCTAAGGCATGACCTTTGGCTAATTATAATATTATTATGATCTCATCTCCATCACAAATACTTCAGTTCCCATAATGCACCTGAAACCATGGCAGTTCCAGAAACACCATATGAGGAAGAAAAAGCAGGAATCGAGCTGCCTGACTACTGGGAGGATACAAGGAGGTTACATTAGCACTATGTTTTCCTAGGCTCTGCCTCTGGGAAAAACAAAATTTTTATAACCAGCCATCTTGGGGAAAACTCTCAGAAATACACATTCATTTTCTTTATCTCTCAAGCCTACACTGCCCGCCCCCACCGCCACCTCCAATCTTGAGTGTGTACTTTCGCTTTAGTAAATTTTGCATTTTCCCGTCTGCTGTTTTCCTTGTCCTCAAATTCTTTCTTGTGGAATCTGGTCACTGGACCCTGGCACCATCCAGCCATTTATCTTACCCTTTAATTCTTTCTTGTGTGTGTAGCACAAGAACCTTAGTTTGGATCTGAAGCTAGAATGTGCTTTCTCTGCTCCTTTTCCCCATGTCTAGATCTAGAACCAGTAGAACCTAGCAGCTCTGTAAAGGCACAGGTACCCCTAAAAACCACCAGTGCAAAGGGCTAAGGGATACCACAGAAGTGAAACTCAACATTAATGCCACCCAAACCAGAAATGTGGATCAAAGAAAGTAAACTCCTATAGACTCTTACTCACACGGCAAAGAAGAGAGTGGATGAAGGGCTGAATAACCTTCTCAATAATTCCAAGAGGCACCTATGAGTAAAACAAAAAAAGGAAATTTCCTCTTAAAAATAGTTTTATAAAAACTTTGTAATTATGTTTAAAATTAAGCTTTTAAATTCCAATATGACAATTACATGAAAAGTCATTTATGATAGCATCCATGCTTCCTTTTCTTCTAGAAACTTCTAGGGAAATAGCTGCTATCTCCTTTCCCTCATACTACTTTCCTGTCTTTTTCTAACTCACCTAGTTCCCCAGCAGAAACTACAAATTCTTCCAGAGTCTCCAAAGACACACTTGTCTATACCCTGAAAATGATTTTATGAGGGCAGTGGATATGCATGCATATGATATATTGCACTGTACATATGTATATTTAATAATATAATAAAAATCTTGTGAAAATTGGTATCATTTCCCATCCTAAAGCTTTTATATTTCATTTCAAATTTTATTTAACCACAGTTAGGAACTCCAGAGAGTTGAGCCTGTTTAGTAGTACTTGAAACCATTTGGTTCCAGCCATCTGAATTCGGAAAGCAACCTCTCAAATGGAACAATTGGATCTTGTCCATGATGAATGCTTCCTGAGAATTTTATTGTCAAATAAGCCAACTTTCACCTACCCAGTCTCTCACATTTTAACTATTAGGATAAAATCAGTAATAAATGACTACAGTCATGAATGGCCATAATGACAAGAGAAATCTAAGATGCATATATGAATTTTCAATAGCTGGCATTAAACACTTAGTCTCAAGATACAGGATTTATATTCTTCTCTTGATATATAAGGAAATTTTGGAATGTGGTGTTCCTGAGGCAGAACCAAAGTCATTTAACTGGAATACAAGCAACACAAGGGCAGAAACTTATTTTATTATTTCTTAAATTTAGTTTAATTTTTTATTCTATCTTATCCCATCCCATCCTATCCTATCTTATTTCATATTTTTACTGCCATACGCCCCAGGGCTGTATCCCCTGGCGCATGATAAGCATTAATTAAATATTTATTGGATGAATAACAATTAGAAATACTGTAAATGTTCACTGAAAAAAAAAAGTGGATAAATGAAGTAGATATATCTATCCTGTGGAAAGATTCGCGATACTCCATTTGTAAGGAAAAAAGAACATGTTCCCATGAAAAGAACCTGAGATATAGTAAGTGAAAAATTTGTAGGAGGATGGCATGTTTGGTGTGACCGCACTACTCTAAAACACAAACAAAATCATTATAAATATGTAAATGAGAATGCAGAAAAAAATGAAACAGTATGCTATACAATAAAATTTTGATGGTGGCTACATTTGGAGGAGGAAGGTATAGCTTTTACATTTTATTCAGAAGTTGAAATGGTACCCAATTTTGACTGAGGAGACGAAATAATAATTATCAGATGTCAACGTGTGAATGTGCACAATTTACAAAGGAAGTGTTAAAAACTAGTTTCAAGACGTTTGAACATGGAAAATAAGGCACAAGATCTGTGTAGGATTTCTTTAGAGATGGCACTGCTATGAAACAGAGGTGAGTGGGATTAGTGGGAAAGTGATATAGGAAATGTTCAGGGAAGGGCCTGAGTCTGGGACAAAGTGAGTAAGCCCAGCATAGAAGCCGCAAGGAATGAGTTAATCACCCTTTCTCCTCCAGCACAAGAAGGAAAAAAACAGGTGGTCCCATTTCTCGCAGTTTCCAGATAATCTCGCGATGCCTCAGAGAAGTAACCCTCTAGTAATCCGCTCTTTATCGGGAGTCTTTGCACCAAATCTCTCGGCTTCTAAAAAATATCGCGATGCTTCCGCTTTTACTCTTTTCCGTGTTGTCCCTGTGAGAAAAATTTTTAAAGTCGATTTTTAAATGTGTGAGCAATTTGTTTATGCTACTGCTCCGATCAATATAGATATTTGTTTTGTGAAATAGGGGAGATAAGGAAAAAAAACGATGTGTCAGAAGTGGGATTCGAACCCACGCCTCCATTCGGAGACCAGAATCCCCGGGGGGAAGTACAGCTTGAGTCTGGCGCCTTAGACCACTCGGCCATCCTGACACTCTGCTAAGTGGTAGCAAATTTTTCACTAAAATATATACGGAGGCACAGCGATTTTTTTTTTTTTTTGTTATTGTTGTTTTGTTTTGTTTTGTTTTTTGTGACGTAAGTCAAAGTGTTGATGTCAGGGTCGCTGGATAATGGTGCTGAAAAGAAAAAAGCCACGAGTGGGTTAAAAAGGAAGACTGCGGGAGTAAGAAAAATGTTAATACATAAAACTGGATGTAGGTCTCTCATGATTTTTAGCACTCTCATCCCCATCTCAAGAAGGGAGTACAAACATTTACTGTGCCCAGACAGCCCTTATTTCGGTAAGGAGAAAATAACAATTTGCCCAAGTCGCTTGGTCGGCTTTCCAGCCTCGAATCCTTACTAAAATCTTAAGTGTGTTTAGCCTCGCCTTAGGGTTTCTTTATTTTGAAGATAGTGAGGAACAAAGAAAAAAAAATTAAAAGACAACCCCGATTCTATGGCATGGCCCTCTTTTCTCTCGTCTATTTGGGTTCCTGTTGTCCCTAGAACTGCCTCGCCACTCGTTGAGAAGAGTTTCTTAGGGCTCCTAAAGTGAAGCGGGGAACAGACTAAGAAAGTCCGTGCAGGACGCGACATCTCCCATAGGTACAGGTGGGACAAGGCCAGTCTCTGCCACGAGGGGCTGACTTGTCCCGGGTCCAGAGCAACTCCTGGAGCGACATGCTTCCTTTCTGATCTTTCTGGTCATTCTCAGATATTCCTAATTAAAAGTCTTTATGGCGTACATTGCCAGGTCGGGGATAACAATGGCGAGACTATAGAGAACGTACCACATCTCCTTACTCAGACTCTTCCAGCTGTGCCCAGACATCCCTTAGACAGATTTAGAGATTTTTAATAGGTTTTGTACAGATGGGTATACACAAGGTTTTCATTTTTCTTTTAATAAGGTAAAGGATAGGTCCCTCTTCTGCATGAGAGAAAAGATTGATTTACTTTATTTTCTTTCATAAGCTATAGCTCTATTGTAGTACCTTAAGTGATCCACAAAATTTCTTCAAAATTTAAAATTTCTGGTTTTTTTCCTGCTGATATTCCACATTAAAATGGTATTAAACTCTGGATTATTTCTAAGCTTTCATTTTCATTAGCAATATTCTAAAGAACATTCTTGTTTAGATATTTTCAAATACTCAAAATTATTTCTTTAAATTTCTAGAAATGAAATTACTACATCAAAGTTTTTCCAGTTTTAAAAGCTTTTCATGCATACTGTCCAACTGCTTACCAAAAAATTTGAAGCAATTTCGATAGCCCAAACCTGACCAACATAGAATTCTATAATTAAACAATAACAAAACAGTTTAATAGGTGAAAAATTATAAGGCACTGTATATGGCTTTATTTGTGAGATTCAACATTTGTATTAAAAGGATTTTTGTTTCGCCTTTCCAGCGGTGATGACCTTCCCAGGAGAATATGCCTCTCACAAAGGACCTCATCAATCCCTCTTCAGAAGCAGAAACACAAGAAGAGCGTGGTGGAGACCCCCAACTCCTATTTTATAGACATTAAGTGCCCAGGATGCTCTAAAATTACCACCGTCTTCAGCCATACACAAATGGTAATGTTGTGTGTTGGCTGCTGTGGAGGAAAAGCAAGGCTTACAGAAGAATGCTCCTTCAAAAGGAAGCAGCACTAAAAGCACCATGAATTAAGATGAGTGAGGAACCATCCCAAGAAACACATTTTGGATAAAAAAAAATAATAATAATTTTTGTTTCTACCTCCGTATGTACCAAATGTTTGTGGTGTTTGTCATTCCTTATTGATTTGTAAACTCATTCATGAGAGATAAACCCTTGTGATAGTTTCTATTTACTAAGGACGCATGCAGGAAATTCTTTTTACTAACAAGAATTCCCTTAAGTCCTTTAATCATTTAGTCAATTCCCATCTCACAGAAACTATGAGATGTAAAATTAACAAGGTTCCCATGTAAACCTTTACAATCCAACCCGTGGCCCACATTTAGTGTCCTTGTAATGTTACCATGCTATACATTTTCTTTTATTCCTAGTCATTTTCTGTCCTGTCTTTCTTTCTCCCTGAATGCATGTTAACCTCCTGATGACACCTCAATTTTGCTTTATGTCTCAAATGACTTGAAGTCCTTTCTGGAATAAGATGAGATACAATTACGTAAATATTTTTACTATTTACTAACAATATTTATTGTGTGATAAATATTGTTATCCTACATTTTTATGGAGGTCATCCTACATTTTTATGGAAAACCCTTCTGTTACTGTTGGGGTGATGTGAAATCCCATGTCGCCCTAGCAGCATCGGAGAGGAGGAGGACAGTGGTGTTGAGTGTTGTCCCTTGGTTCTTCCCCACTGATGCAGCAAAAAATTACAGTTTGGCAAGACTTAGAAAAAGTAAGATTTATTAAAAGTACATTTTAGAAGGAGATGGGCCACACTAGGGAAGGCTGAAGCCCTGTGAAATTTAGGAGGTGAAGAGATAAGACAGTAGGCTCCAAACAGAAGAGGTTTTCAGCAAGGAACTACAACAACGCAGAAATGGGAAATTCTGTTTAAATTTGGCTATTGCCGCGGTCCAACCACGACAAGATCCAGGGCGCCCTGAAGGTGGGCGAGGCATTGGCACGGGAGACAGTCGACTACACAGCTCAGAGGCGGTGTGACACTGTTCCATTTTATTGTGATTTGAGTACAACTTTTATACTTTCTATTTTGGCATTTGATTATACTTTGTGGTTAAGATAGCAGAGAGTTAAATTTCTGTGGTTAAGCAAAGCAGAAAATCTTACAGAGTATATTATTATTCATGATTAATTAGTACATTCTTTTTCCAATTATTAGAACAGAACAACCTGATGGAACAATCTAAACTTTTAATTCTTATATCTATTACATAAGATACAGTTTGACTTAAGAAAAGGTGATAGATAGAGGTATTCATAACAGCAAATATTGGATTGTGGGCAGACATTGTTCTTCTTTATGCCTGAATAAATCTTTCAGTTGCTACTTTATTTATGCTATTATCTAAAGTTTAAGCTGAAACTTTCCCATAGCTGTTTAACAGTTTCCTTGTGCAGTATTGAGGAAAACATTTATAAAAATCAGTTTTACAAAGCTGCTTTTGTAAGCTAAGTTTTTGTTCCTTTGTTTTTAAGCACCAAGGAGATCCTGACCTAGCCAGCCTTTCTAGAAAACTTAAACTACTAGTTTTTTATTTATCCAGTAGGCCACAAAAGGAGGCCCTTCCATAGTAGGCAAAGGCTTATGAGTAAATTTCTTATCTTTTACTAATTTTTCTACTAACTGCATGGGAATAGGAGTATAAGCTGGTTCTAGTAATTCAGCTTGTCGTAATTTATTCATAACATCTTTAAGAGGCGCGTCAAAAGGAATTTCCCTTAATAATTGTTCAAATAAAGGGTTTATGCATTCTGAACAGTCAGGGTGACTAGAGCTGATCCCATACATGAGGAATTTACTATGTTTTCCTCAGAGCCAATTTTGAAATCCACTTGTGCAGCATTTACACTTACTAGAATTTGTGCTACCCAAATTCCCCCTATTAATAGGATTGTTCCTAAGAAACCAATTATCCCTTAAACACATGCCACGTCCTTGTTCTTGACGATGCATTCCTTGAAGCATCTGTCCCCATCTCTGGACCTTGTCACGCAGTAGGGTAGAAAGAGGACCGGCAAGCTATGTTGGGAGCTCCTGTAGGAGTGAAAAACTTTCTAATAAATCAGTCACAGGGAAGTGTAATCTGCAGGCGCCAGCCCCCAGAAAAGCACTGACAGCCACCAGGATGCAGATAATGAAACTGCCTGCTAGGCCCTGTTTGATCTAAGAGTTCCCCGGAAACATTTATCTTTGTTTAAAACGTTTACAGCCAACATCTGCTTTCTGTAATCTGCTTGCTTGCTTGTTCAGAAGACCACCAGGATATGGTCTTAAGCTTTATAAGCTGCCTCCTCTGGAAGTTTGGGGCTGATCTCCTCTGACCCTGCGTGGTAGAGTCAGCTGCCAGCCGGCTAATAAAGGCTTACAACTCATTTCAATTGGCTCTGTGGGTCTTAGAACTGATCACGCCACAACAGTCTTAGATGAAGTTATGTGAGGTCACTTTGACTGACAGTTGCCTGTTGTGCACGTGCTTACCCAGAAGTCAGTCTGTTATAATTAGATTCATGAACTTCCAGGCATAGTCTTGAGATTATGATGATGATAGAATGAGGCTGACGTTAAAGGCAGTTCTTTCTGCACATGAAGTTTTGGCTGGTTTAGCCAGCCAGCAACTTTAATGGCCTTTGAGCTCTAAGATTTGGGATAATTTATAACCCTAAGAGGGAGGTATTTCTGAGAGGTACTTAAGGAAGGTCTTCAAGGGAAGTTTCTATAGTTATAGAGCTGGGCCTTCACTCCTGTCATTCATGCCTGACTACCTAACATTTCTACAAGAGGAATTTTGAAAAGCTCCAAAAATTATTTTAAACAACAGGGATGGGGGTGAAATTCAGATGAGGCTATATTCAAAATGGGATTGACCATATATTGAAGTTGGGAGATGGTATGTGGGGGGAGGGTTCACTGTTATTTTTTTCATTTTTGTGTGCTTAAAGGTTTCCATAGTGAAGAGTTCAATACGGGGCAGGAGGAATCTCATCGAAACCATGTTAATATTTTGATATATTTTAGTTTTTTAAAAAATGTTTTCGTTGAAAAATATGAAATCTGTACACAAAAAAGTTAATGCCTTTTCTTTCTCTATTACATACAGTCTTTTGTGTATCACAAACCCCAAAATGGGTCTGGCAGTTACACCTCTTACTATTATCAAGATAAATTCTATATGGCTCTGAATGAGGAATCTGAGAGATGAGTGTACCTCAGAATGTTACCCTCAAATGCCCTAGTTACATTTCAAACTTAAAATGCAAAATTAAGCCAACCAACCAGATCTGAGAAATTTATAATTAAGCTAAAAAGCCTTTCCAGAGTGAGGAGCAACAAGTATTTCTTTGATATAGAAAAGAATAACTATTCCAGGAAGCACTAATTTAGGCAGAAGCCAAAATAATGTTCCCATTAGAAGACAAAGGGGTATTTATGAGAAAGGGAAGGAGAACAATTACATCAATAGAAGTAAGGTATCTCCATATTGCAGAAAAGCTAACAGTGATGTTAATTCCAAACAATGTTTTAAATTTTCAGTCCAGCAGTCATTAACTGTGTTCTTGTTATCTTTGCATTTCTTCAGAGCACAAGATTGCTTCAGGCCCAGTCCAAAGGTTCGTTTGCCATTTTAACATTTCAAATGTTTGAAGCATTCGACTTGCAAAGCAGTTCCTCTGGGATGGCAGCTCCAACTCCATTTTAAAGTGGTTCCATTTATTATTATTTTTTTAACATTCTCCAAACAGAAAAAGGAAATGTAACCAGAGCATTATTGTCAAATTTAAGTACAGCAGATCCTTGAATAACAGTTTCATTATAAGATTGATGAGATGGCATAGGAACTTAACTCATTTATATCTTAAACCCATAAAAAAAACTGGTTTCATTGTGTGTCATTTAGCTTACTCAAAGTCAACCACGTTAAGTGAGGACTTATTGTATTGTTTGCAGTTTGAAATCTAAGCTACTTCATTTACATTCTAGCAAAGCCAATTCCCCTACAACAATCTCCATTAGTTTGTTTGGGCTTTCTCATTATGCTTCAAAGAATCTTCACACAGGAGGAATTTCTGGGTTAAAGGAGGGGCAGGGATTTAGTGATTTAATTACATAAACAAGTACAATTTATTATAGAACCAACACTGGTTTCTCAGCCTCAAGAAAAAGGGCACTAATGAAGAAATGTAGACCTGGGATTTCAGCTTCTTATCAGACCACTGTCGTCCATGTCTCCAGCAGTATACAATGCTTCATTTATCCATAAATCATCTTTTGTTGCTCTCCACTTTTTACATTTTTTCTCTTCTTAATTGACTTTTAACTTTTCCAGAAACAGAAGCCATGTTCTCTTGTTCTCCCCAGGAGTCAAGTTCGCCCAACACTGGTTAATTCTATATCTGAGTCAAAGAATCATTGTCTTTCATTTGTGAAGAAAAGGCAACTCACCCACCATTGGTACACTACCTTTCGAGTTTTGTTTTTTATTTTGCTGGGAAGAGATGTGTGCTTTCCATCTACACTCTTTGGTTGGGATCACAGAAAACTGAAAGCATAAACAATGGTTCTCATTTACCCTATCACAGTTATTTGCTCTTAATTTCAGGGTGCCTTTGAAGTGTTTGGCAGTTATCATATGTATTCTCTCATTTTCTCATTATGGATGGCAGGGGCCATGTTCAGTTTTCTTTTATTCTCTGAATTTGTCCCTTCTAGGTCTTATCACCTCTTTTGAGGAAGATGCTCTTCTCTGCTTACCCGTCCAATATTAGAAAAACAAGAGCAACTGAAAACACACAATGTTCCTGGGGAGCAAAAGAACTAAAAAGTTGTGTCTGAAGTCCTAATGTATAATTAACAACTTCAGATGTTGAGGAAAGAACCAAAGAGTAGCTAAAAGAATGCTACTGGGTCCCACATCTGCTTTAGGATCTCAAATCCTGATTCAATAAATTCAAATGTTGCTTACCTTTCTGAAGATGAGTAAATTTAGAATCATTTACAAGTTCATTTGGATTTATCCAAATAGCAGAGTTTTAAAGTTAAAAATTTTAACACCTATGAACCCATTACAAGAACCATAAGATAAACAATATATAATAATCTGTGTCCTCCTTTGCCTCCCGCATACCCCATTAGTAACCACAATCCTTTTGTCCATATTATAAAAAGAGTATTGCAAGGTATATAGTCTTCTGAGACCCTTTTCACTCAGTATTTTTAATAACACTCACTCTTGTAGTACATCCCCATTCAAACCGGAAGTAGCTTTGTTGATCTAATAAAGTTATATATCCCTACTCCAGCTGCTGCTGTTGCTAATAAAAATGCATTAAGATGCTGCTCCTGAAGCACTGGAGATAAAGGAGACCCATTTTTTGGACTCTCTAAGTTAGCCTAGAGACAGCTCCATCTCTCCCTCAATGACCAAGAGTCCATCCCAGGGGCACACTTTCTTAAACTGTTACAAGCAAGGCGTTCTCTTTGTAGGCCCTTATTCTTCCTCCCTAGTATAATGGACTGAATTAACCCATTTACTGTTTGTTACAAGAATATTTTTCGGCGGAGCTTGCAGTTGCAGCATTTACCCCAAGATAACTCGTGGATTACAGTCCTAACATTACTCTCAAAGTTTGCCATAAAATATCTTTATTATTTTTGCGTCGCTCTAGTATATTGATGGTCTTTGGAAACAAGTGACATCATTCTATTTATAGCATTCTTTTTTTAGCAGTGGTATTTCCATTTACAAAATATAGTAATTCTAGATCGTTGAAAATGTCAAATCCTAAAAAAACACAGCATTCCTGAGTGATGTTAACATCGTTCTCGAACTGTTGTCAGCCAAAGATTCATTTAATGAATCTGATTTATGTATACATGTTACACTAGGATTAGAGACAAGTTCTGTTTAGAAATAACTCCAAGAAGTTTTTATTTTCATGTTGAAAACCAGTCATATTTGCTTCATTCTTAAAGAGCTCTTTAATTTTACATAAATTAACGCTGGACATGAGCTGCACTGTTTTTTTTCTGAGCAGGAAATGGTTTAAGTGAAAGTGGACTGCAATTTTTATTGGTACTGCACCCACTTTTCCAGTTGCAGATCCTTAAGTCTAGAGTAGACAGACAGAGTTATTGTTAAAGGTAGAAATCCCAAGTACTGGTGTTAGGTAGTTAGGGAGGCATGAGCGGAAAGGAGCAGAGGCTCAACTCTATACCTATAGAAACCTCCCTTAAAGACCTTCCTTAGGGACTTCCCAGAAACACCTCCCCCTTTAGGATTACATATTACCCCAAATCCTAGAGCACAAAGGCCATAAAAGCTACTGGCTTAACCAGTCACAAATATATGTGTAGGAAGTACTACCCTAACCTGTCCTTAACTTCAGCCTCATTATACCATCATTATATCATGCCTACCCCTGCAGGTTCATTAATCTAATTATAACAGACCGAATTCTGGTAAGCACATGCACAGTAGGCAATGTTATATAGCAGCCAACTGTCAGTCAAGGTGACCTTACACATGGATCATCTAGGACTTCTCATCATAGCCCAAACAAACAGATCTTCCCATTTGTGTTGTGACAGCCCTCTTTGCTAAAAACCCACTCCTCCCTTGGAGTGTTCTCTTTTATCTTTTCACCTCCCAAATTCCACAGGCTACTAGTGTTCCTTAGAGTAGCTCCTCTCCTTTTGAAACTGTACTTTCAACAAATGTTACTTTTTCTAAATCTTGCCAATTCTTTGCTGCATCAGTGGAGAACCAAGGACCCCCCTCTCCATGCCACTGGGGTGACACGGATTTCACATGACCCTAGAGATAACACTGGCACTCCAAGTCTCTCAGTTTCCACTCTGCCTTCCCATGCAGAAAAGCATAACCTATATATATATAGCGGGGCAGGATATGATGTATGTAATGTGTTCCATCTCAATTTGAATCCTGTCTCTGCAGCTTCCTAAGCTGCGCATCTTGGATAAGTCACTTACCCTCTCTGTACTTCAGTTTCCTCACCTGTAAAATAAGGGCAACAGTACCCACTTTGTAGGATTATAGACATTAAATAAGTTATTGTGCATAAAGAACTTCATACTATGTGCCAAGTACTGCTATAAGTCTGTTAGTATTTTACATACAGTATACACACACACACACACACATACACGTACACCATATATATATGGTATCGTATATTTTTTATATTTGAGAACATTCAGCGAAGCTAACCTAGCCTCATAGAAGTCCCTCTCTAAAGTGCCTGATTATATTATTTCCCTTAAAACCTGATGACTAAATGAATGAATTACAACACATTACCAACTCATGATCTTTAGCCAGGGAACCCCAATACCTGTTATAGGACTAAGTATACACCACAGAATCTTGTCTTATGAGGCCATATCCAAAAGCAGAAAAGATCCAGATCCCTAGGAATGGAGATATTCTCTCAGTCTGATCCTTCCTCCTCAGCCTCTGGCAACCTCCATGACTCCAAAGACTTAGCTTGATGGTTCTAGTTTGGGAAGCAAGTTCTGGGCCCTTTGATATATGCCAAGCATTGCTACATTACCCCCACTGCCTCCCACATACCCCACTGGTTATCAAAAGATTTGAGAGAATACTTTTTTACTGTAGTTACAGGATTAACCAATACAGAGTTATAGGCTGTGGACGTCCCACACTACTTTCTCAGAACCATTAGAAAATAGCAACATGGCACAGAGCAAGTTTTATCATCCAGCTAGAAGTAAAATATTGGCCAGGATTCTGGAATCATAAGGGAAATCAACACCATTGACCATTCCCAACTTTCCTCCAATATCTATGTACCCAAACCTACCAAGAGCCAGAAAACAAAAACAATGTAAACAGCACCCATATTCTATTTTCAAAAAGAGGGGCAGGTAACCAAAGGTTTAGAACTAAAAATGCATAGGGGCTTGCTCAAAGTGATCCGTCTTGGCCTTCTGACCCTAGAATGCCTTGTGATACAATGGTTATGGGGATGGAACTGCTCCTATGATGGTACACATTCTAGAAAGGTCAACTCCTCCATCCTCCAAAAGAAGATAGAGAAGAGGCAAAAGGTTAATGAATCCCTGAAATACTGCCCAAAAATCCTTCCAGGGATGTTGTATAACTGTCAGTCCACAAATATGATTGGGAGGAAATCTAGAAACAATGAATGGTGTCAGGCAGAAAATTATCCTGGATGTGCATCGAGCACTAGGATATATTCTTTAGAATGAAGTGAGCAAAGGATTCAGAAAAGATAAAGGTGAACAGTAAATTAATTAGAACATCATCTTATAACAAAGGTAGGGCCATTTCCTACCATTATTGTAAAATAACTGTTAACAATCAAAACACATATAGGCCTCTTTAATGGAATTCATAAAACTACAGCAGGGATAGAGGAACCATTTCCAGAAGGAAAGCCCATGCCAACAGGGCCTTCTAGTTCCGTTTTAGGTTCTAAGAGCTCTAGTCCAGAAATGACAACAAATACAATCACTGTGTGGGACTCAACCAGAGGAATCTAGGCTGAGCCAAGGTGTATCTTGAATGGCTTTCCAAATCTAAAGGTTATCCATATTCTTAATCCCCTCCAGTAATGTACTAAACCAAAAAATGGACACATTAAAGGTAGACATCTGATTTTTATTTCTGAGCAAGCTGCTGCTTCTCATTACATCTCATAATTTTTGTGGGAAGGGAAAGGATGAGAGAACATGACATCTTGTCTCCAATTGAAGGGGCATGGAAAGTGGTAAGGATATCCAGCTGTGATGGTTAGGCAACAAGATGCCTTATGCATGGGGTAGGATTATGGTCAACAGCCCTTCTGGCCTGTGTCCACCTGCTCAAGGGGAAGTTTCCATGGAATGACCATGATTCCCAACATGGCCAGAAAACCCATCGATCCCACTCATAGGGCAGATGATTAGAGGAGCTGCGCTCTTCCCTCCCGAGTAACTCAGACTGAAGTAGGGCCGCACAGGCCCACAGAAAGTAGCATGAGAGAAAGTAAACGTGTGACACCTCTCTGTTACATTGTAGAAGGAGACCTCACCAGCATCATAGTCCAAGAAAATCCCCACCCGCTGAAGAGGGGTCCGCAGTGGGAGGGCAGTCATCGGGGAGGTAAGAGCCCAGTATTCTTTCCCATACCACAAGGACACTGCCCAGAATCCATTCTGGGGAGCTGAGGTTACTCCACCTTTTCTACACACTGAATCTTCACAGACACCTATGGTCCACTTGGCTTTATCACCCACCTCTACCTCCCAGTAATGTCTCCCAGCAATGAAGCATGGAGAGCCCAAAACACAGGGAAACAGATTGAACCGCTCAGGGTTGTCAGGCAGGTCCTGCTGCAGGTAACTGTACCGCACTTGCCGCAGATTATCAGAGAGGATTAGGCTGGGGTAGGCTGTGTCTGGGTCCAGAGTCACATCCACTGCAGAGACAGAGGGCAAGATGACAGTCAGCTGAGGGCCAGGAGAGCCCACTGTAGAATACCCAGCTTTTTTTCCTACCTGCCTGAGAAGAGGATAAGAGCTTCCCAGTATAGGCTGCATTTATCTTATGATGGAATACATCCTGAATTTAACATTCAAAAAAATCAGTATGGATTAGCTGATTACCTTTACAAATCAGGATATATTGAAAATACTGAGATTTTTACCTCTATTCCCTTCTTTCACACCTTAAACTGCAATATCCATCTGAATTTGCCACATAAATTCAGAGTTTTGGAATTATGGATAGAGACTGGGAACCTGTAACAATCTGCTCACCTTCCAATTCACTCTTTTATACCCTCCATTCCATGGGATCTTTCTTTACTCAGCACATTAAATCCTATTCATCTTCTAGCACAATGTACAATCCACATGTTCCTCAAAAAGTTGACTTTAAGCAGCCCAAGCCATTTACATTCACTTCCCCTCTCTTAAATCTAAAACTGTATATTGCCCGAAACACATTCTGGTATTTAGTATTATAGCATTTTGCAATAATGTGATCTTTCCTGCTTTAAAAGCACTGATACATATTCTCTCATTTGCTCTTCACATCTTGTTTAGAAAGAAGATTCTCAAACACCCCTCTAAACCAAAGCTCAGGTGGGAGCTACATGAATCCCACAAAACATTCATGATAGGCAACTAGTAGAGGTAACCAAGAACCCCAGATGGTCAGTTCTTGGTTCAACAATCTGTCCACAAAGGTCACCCACCTCTTTCTCATGTCACGGGTATACCTCACACCTCCAACCAGACACTAAAATCCGAGGACAGGACAGTATCTTATGCTCTTTTGTTCCTCTATAGTACCCTGCACAATGTTAGTGTAGGACATAAACAAGGTATTAATCTCTGTTGAAAGAATATGGATCATAGCCAGTGAACACCAATGAAAGACCTGTAGTTTGTGGAGTCCTATGTCATATGTAGAAGGTGGCCATGTGACTATCGAAAGTATACATCTAAGATTTGTGAACCTCTGGGAACAGAGATTTACCCAGTCTCTCTGAACCTTAAGTGAAGAAGATGATTGACGAGAGGGAGTGTTTTGACTCCTGCCCCAAGGCACAGAGATGGGATGACACAAGATTCCTAAACTTTCCTTAGCACTCAGAATGAGTTGAACTCAATCATTCTTTCTAGAAAGATGGCTGCTTTTTACAAACCACACACTGACCAGAGGATGAGCAGGCAGAACAGTATACCAGTGTACCAACAGTGTTCTACTTTTTGGGAACAGCAGTTTCCACTCTATAATTCTTCACAGCTCCTAAACTTGACTTTCTCCTAAAGGCCCATGGTTTTAGCTCTTGAAGCATTTTAGGAGGCAAAAATATTGTACACATATAGAAACAAGCAATGGCTTTTTAATGATTGTTTATCATTTTTACACATGTAACCAAAAGATCCCAAATTAGGCAGTTTCTAAAATTATTCATAATAGTGGTTAAGTTCAAAAGGAATTTCTCTGTATGGTTTTTCTCCTATCACCTACCTGAATATAACTGAGCCTCTCTTAATTCTGAAAAATCAAAAGAGAAAAGAAGTTATGAAAGTCACATAAGCAATTCCAGGAAATACCCAACTGAGGGAGCTTTGGTTAGAGACATCAAAAGGCAGTGATCTCCATTAGAAACACCAGATCCCTGGTTGTTGGTCATGCACTGATTTCTTCATACAATATATGACTCTATCACCCAGTCAAAAGCTTTGAAGGAAGAGAGACTGGGAACTTTGGGTAGAAGAATAACCACATGCCTCGTATTAGTAGCATATTGGGTTAAACTGAGCCAAGATCAAGTACTCCACCCTCCACTGTGCCAGCTGGCTCTGCAAGGGGGAAACATGGTTCTAAGTTCATATCATACACAACTCTTGGCTTTCATAAGCCACCTTTGTTCTAGGGTCTGGGTAGTTCGAGTGACACCCACTACTACGGTGGGGCAAACAAGACTATTCACTTAAAAGGCACTCTAGAGTTGACAAAGCATTTACACAGATATGTTCACAGAAAGCCTTTTAAATGGCAAGGAAAGAATAGAATGAAGGTCATATCTGAACTAATGGCTTTTGGTATTATCCACTGTATTAAGTGGAATTTCTCCTCATTTATTTTGCTTATGGACATGTGAGTGTCCCCTATACCTATGTTAGTAGGTACAAAAAAAGTATGTATCTGAATAGATACGATGCTAATGAGGATTCAGCATACATAACACAGGAAATTATCACAGATTATAAAGAAATATAATTTACGAAAAATAAGAAAAGGGTTTACCTACATGAAACGATTTCAGATTCCACAAGACTACCTAGGCATTTTAGCATTTAGTATATAGCTGGCTCTCAACTGACTGTGGAGAAAATTTATAATTGAAAAAGATTTCCTTTAATACCTAGAACACTTTATTTAATAAACATAAATACTGGGTTTATTATGAGTCAGGCCTGGAATCAAACTTTTAATATGTCTAAGCTATGCCCCTACAGAGCAGAAACCTCATTAAGGCAGAGCTAGGCCTGGGACTCAGACATTCTCATTCCCAAATCTCTGCTCCTAACCACTTCCCCCAAGGTTCCACCTCAGTCAGTGCTGCTCCGTTTCTCCTGTACTGATCAGCACTATGCCCACAAGCTGTAGGAACTCGGTGAATTATAATTATAAATACTAGTCCAAGTGAAACACAACTAGGATAGTTTCTGTTCACTCTTTCCCAATTAAAAAATAAAACGATCACACTAAATCTGGATTAATTTTTGAATTGCCTATTCTTCTCCTCCGTCAATTTAGATTGAGAACTGAATGCATAGAGTTAAGACTTCAAATTAAAATAAAAGGCTATTAATTGAAAAAAATCAACAAAGCAAAAGGAAAGTGTAAAATAACTGGGAAGGCTGGCAAATGGGTACCTCCCCTTTCCCATTTTCCCACACTTTTAATGCAGATGTTCATCTTCCCAGGAAACTTCAACTTCAAAAGCCCATTAAAAGTAGATACATTTACCTTGAATTTTCTCCATATCTGACTGCATTTTTTCTAAGGGGAGAAAAGAAGATATTCAGTTTGCATCCCACTATCTGGTTAGAAAATGTATCCAGGCAACATGCATCCCTTTCCCCTCAGAGCCCTCTTTTCACATTACCTGTGAACTGCTTCAGACTTTCAGTCATGAACAGACATTTCTGTGCAAAAATATGTATTTTCTCTTGCAGATCTGGAGGTGTAATCCAAGGTTCAGGGATCCTGATTCTTTCAGCCCTAAAAAAAAAAAAAAAAAAGAAGCCTTTCCTCAACTCTATGACTTTCTAGGGACAAGACAAGGTCTGAGCTAAATTGGCTAACAGAAGTCAAAAGTCTTTAAAAGCAAACACTACAGCCTTTCTCATATTCTCTTCCTAGACTATGATCCTCCAGACCAGAAAAGGGGAAAGACTTATTTTTTTATCCTTCAAAACACATAGCTCATGGCTTTTCAAATGGCATGTACTCAAAAAAGTTTACTGAATTAAACTGAATTTAAAGCCAGAAAGCATTAGATTCCAAAGTCCTTAATGTTCATGGTGGGCAATGACCTAGAATCCTCAGGTTCACAAACATGGTGAGAATGACATCTTCAGACAGATGATACTCTCAGGACAATACCCAATTACCCAAATGCCCTCCTGCCGGTTGGCATTCTAGCAACTAACTACCTTGGACTATAAGAATGAGGATCATATCATAAGGATGGCAGAAGAGTGAACAGAAAGAAACCTGAGTCTGATGATCACTGGAAGCACCATACCAGCCCTGGGCACATGTCTTACATGGTGACAAACTATTTTATTATGTTTATGCCTTAAGCCAATGAAATTTTGGGTTTCCTAGATCATATAGCCAAACCAAAACCTTAATGTCACAAAGTGCTAGGATCTAATGGATCGATCTATCTTAGGTCAGAACTAAATTGGCATCAAAAGTAAAAGTAACAAGAAAGGCAGTATTTGCTCTGGTCATCTGTCTGGGACAGTTGCGAGTACAGACTTATCTCTATCCTAGGGGCCTTCGAGAAACTCAATTTTATCAGCATGATTCTATCCACATAGCTCTGAGCCAACCTACCACATCCATGAGGCTCTCCCCATCTCCTCAAATGCTTCCACATAATCAAGCTACATTTCCTCTGGAGGTTTTCACCATTCAGGAGTTTAATCAGATTCAAAGTTCTGCTCCCTCAGAGTCAGTTTCCACCCCTACAGGCACTCCACCAAACATTTACGATCCCAAGGCCTATCTGGTTTGCCATCACCATCTGCCTGCAAACACAACTTCACCTTGGCTTCTTGCCCACTCTGAGCTCTCCCTGCTCGGTCATATCCTAACACCCAGGGAGTTCTTTCTTCTTCACTTTCCATCTAATGATACAGCAAAGAAATGACGAGTAAGAGCCAGAATCCAGGTAGTTATCACTAATAATATAACTAAGCCAGTCATACCTTTCTTAAGCCATGTTTTCCTTATTAGGGAGAAACAAAGGTGGGTGGCAGGGAGGGGAAGGGGTCCGAATAAGAGAGAAAGAATTCTGAAATGCTTAGGAAGTAGCACCCATAAGATACGAGTGCCCTCTGCCCAAGTCCCTGTAAGTCTCCATCCTCCCTATGGGAGAGTCCTCACAAACCACCAGCACCCCGCCAAGTGAGCCCCCTACTCCACCCCCTCACTCTTATAATCTGTCAATAATTCCTGAGTTTTTATGAGAAGAGCTGTGGTCCATCTAATTTCTTTGCACACTAGTGACTCTGTTCAAGGACAGGGTATATGTCCATTGGTAAGATGTCCATCTCAGGCTCTGCATTCCTTTTGGGATTTATTAGGGATTTATGTTTTCTTATATTAGCTTTAATACTGGGGAGAGAGAAAACTGTACCTGCTCAATGTGTCCCCGATGTCCTATAAGAGAAAGGAAAAGGATAACCATGAGAAGTCATTCATAACTTCAGTTTCCTTTTATAGATGTTTGCTGAAAACCCAACTACGGGCTGGTGTCCTCCTCCTGCAACACTAGTCAAGGACCTCAAGATTTAAATTTACTAACTCAAGCATCCCACCCTTGGGCCACAACTGTCCAGCTTGCTTCCTTTAATTTTCTTTGTGAAATAATTTCAAATACACAGAAAAGCTGCTAGTACAAAGAGCTCCTGTATACTCTTCCCAGACTTAACCAGATTATTATAACCATATTTATATCCTCAGGTTCATTTGAGACATCACTGTTTACATTATATCCCTTTATTCCGTTATGCTTCTGTGTGCATTTCCTAAGTACATTTTCTTATATAACTACAGTATATTTATCAAACTCAGGAAATTGAACACTGACACAATGTTTATCTATGTTAATCCACAGTCCATATTCTAATCTAACCAACTGTTTTAATAATGTTTTTTACAACTATTCCTTCCCAGACCCTCCAGGTAATCCAGGATCATTTGCTGCATTTAGTTATCATAACATGTGTCTTTAATCTCAAACAGTTCCTCAGGACTGATTTATCTTCCATGTCATTAACATTGGTTTAATATAGGGTAGTAATTATAGAATGTCCCTCCATTTGGATTTGTCAGATATTCCCCTCTTGTTTAAATTCACGTTGTGTACAGTCTTTGACAAATGTATGTTGTGTCCTTCTAAAGATACACAATATCCGCTTGTCCCTTATTGGTGACATTTTGATCACTGTATAGCTATTATTTTTCCTTTTGTAATTAATAAGTAACCTAAAAGTGATACTTTAAATAATTATTAACAGACTTATGATGACTGCCAATTGGTAATTTGCTAACTCCAAAATTCCTTTTATATAGTTGACATTCTACTGGAAGGAAGAATTTTACCTTCTTATTTATTAGTATGAACTCATAGGCTCTTACATTATTTAATGAGTTACAATCCACCACTGTTCTTATTTATTTTGATGCTCAGAACATCTGAGACTTGGCTGGAAAAGTCTCTGTCACTCATTCTTCTATCCCCTCCCATTCCATTCTCCCTGGAATCCCAGTGTGTTCTGGTTTATCCTCCCAGTGTTTCCTTTGCAAAAATAAGCCAGATACATGTATTTTCCAATTACCTTTTTTTTTTACACAAAAAGTAATATACTTTATATATTTTGCACTTTGATTTTTTTTTTACTTAAGACTATATCCTGGAAAACGCTTTATGTCAGTTCATAGTTATCTTCCTTATTCTTTTTTACAGCTGCACAGTATTCCATTGTGTATGTGTGTATATGTGTGCTCAAATAATTGACTCAGTAGGTTTGGGAGTTGGGTTGTTGCCAATATTTTGCAATTACAAACAATGTTACATCAAGTAACCTTATGCATTTCTACCTTTGTATCTTCATACTAAGGTATATCTTGAAGGTAAATTCCTAGAATTCTTGGTCAAAGTCTAACTGCATATACTGTTTGGTTAAATACGACTAAAATAATTTGCATTGCCACCAGCATATGAGTTTATCTTTACTAATAGTGTACTGAATTAGGAAAATTAGGGAAAAAAATCAGGAAAATTTTCCTATTCAAATGGGTAGAAAGGGCATTTTAGTACGGCTTTAATTTGCATCTCTTATTTAAAAAAATACAGAACATTTTCTCATAAGTTCTGGTCCAATTTTGTGTTTCTTTTGCAACTTGCCTATTCATGTCAATAGCTCGTTTTTCTATATAATTTGTCTCCCCTTTCGATTTTAAAAGTTCTTTACATATATTATTTCTATTTGTGATATTTGTTGCAAATATTCTCTTTAAATTTGACACTGGTCTTTTGACTAGTTATAGTGTGCGTGTGTGTGTATTACTTATGTTTTACCAATTGCTTTAATTATATAGGCTTTGTTGTATGTTTTAATATCTAATAGGGTCAGTTTCCAGTAGCTCTTCTCTTTCAGTATTTCCTAGCAATTTTTGTGTGCTAATTTTTCTATCTGAACTTTTCTATCACTTTGTCTAGCTCTAGAAAAGTGTTGTATTTTTATTAAAATTGCATTAAGTTTATATATTAGCTTATGAAAAACTGACAACTTGATGACTTTGAGATATCTTATCTAAGAATAATATCTTTTTATTAGCTGAAGTCTATTTTGTTTTTCAGGAGTGTTTTATAATGTTCTCTACACAGGTTTTTGCACATTTCTTCTAAGTTTATTCCCAGGCCTTTTTTTTTTTTTTAGTTAGAAATGGGCCTTTTTCTTCTAATATGTTTACTGTGCATATGAAGGCTGTTGATTACTATATGTTAATCTTATAACCTGCTGCCTTGCTGAATTCTTTAGTTTCAACATTCTTTAATTTACCATTATGTATTATATATATATCATCTCCAAATAAGATAGTTTAACCTTTTTCCAATTCTGGTAGTTGTCATTGTCTTCTCTATCTAACTAAATTGGTTCAAAACTACAGTACAATGTTAAAGAGAGGCAGACAATCTTATCCTGTTCCTGACCTCACTGGGAATAACTCTAATTTCCCCATTAAGTAAGATACGGCTTGTTTTTCCAACGACTTCCACCATAACCACTGTGATAATCAAGACGCCCTACCCCATGGAGTCAATGGCTCCTCTTACTTTCTCTACTTTCCTTATCATCCAGTTTTGATTTCATAGTCCATCAGTTCAAAAACATTCTCACAAATACCTTCTACCTTAAAAAAAAAATTTTTTTACGACTTCTATGACTCACTTTGGCAGCACAAATTCTCAAACTGAAACTGTAAACAAAAGTTTAGAATGGCCCCTGCACAGAGATAATACTCAAATTTGTGAAGCATTTCAGATTTTTCATGTTTATAGCAGCACTAGTCACAATAGCTAAAATGTAGTAACAAAATATCCATCAACCCATGAATGCATAAACAAAATTTGATATATATTCACACATACAAAATTTAGTGATAATCCATATGGATTATTCAGTTGTAAAAAATGAAGTACCAGTAAATGCTACAATATGAATGAACCTTAAAAAAAAATATATGTCTAAAGAAGACACAAAAGGCCCCCTACTGTATGAGTCCACTTATAGGCAAACCCATAGAGACACATAGCAGAGGAGTGGTTGCCAGTGGATAGAAAAGTATGAGAAATGAGTACAGGTTTCCTTCTGAGGTGATAAAGGCATTCTGGAACTACACAGTTGTAAAGACTGCACAACACTGTGAGTTTACTAAATGCTACCGAGTTATGCACTTTGAAATGGTTGCAATAGTGGATTTATGTTAAGTATATTATCACAATAAGACATAAAAAACAAAAACCTCAAGTCAATCTTGCAAAGCCCTAATCCTGGATGAGCCCAACTACCTGTTTTCCCTATGCCTGTATCAGAGCAGTCATGGTCTGAAAAAGCAAAGCAGATAACAGGGCAGACTGCTTCCAGTATAAACCGAAGTTCACTAACAAAGTACTATGTCTCACAAACCAGCTGGCTTTCTCATACTCTAGCACAATAATTCCAGACCTTTCCTACATTCTTCAAAGCTCATATTTTCTCTAACTCCTGCTGAACAGATCATCTTGCTTACCAACTTCAAGAGAATAAAGGCCACCAGGTTTTCACAAACCTCAACAAACCTGCCTGTACCTACCTCCCCCAAACGCTCCTTTCTTCCCCTACTATCTTCCAAACTAACTCCCACGCACATGCTTTATTTCCCATTCCCATCTGACTTATCAAGAACAACACACTGGTGAACAGGCCATTTTTATAGCTTCAGTGATTACCTCACCTTGTTCCTTATAACAAGGACTCTCCTCCTTGCACATTCTTTAAATATGTTTAACTAGTTTCTTTAAACATCCCTTCCCATGAAGCCCCACAATCCTACCTCATCTCCTTTGTCTTACTTCTTGAAATAGTCATCTACTCTTACAGTCTCCATTCACCCTAGCCAGTCTCTAAACTCTCCTTAATGTGGCTCCTGCCCAAATTGTTCCACTGTGGCAGTTCTACATGAGGTCATCAATGACGGCCATGTTTTCAAACCCAATATCAAGCCTTCATATTATTTCTCAACTCTGTTGTGTACTCCCACCTTCCTGAAATATTCTTCCTTCCTGATTACAATCCGCCTCTCTGGTCATTTGCTCTCTTTGCAAGCTCTTCCTTCTCTCCCTGGCCATGAAATAGTGGTGTTCATTAAGGATCAAAGCCAAGCCTTATTATTCTAACACAGGGGTTGGTAAGCATTTTTAATAAAAGGCCATACAGTCTCTGTCGCAACTATTCAACTCTGCTGTTGTGGTGGAAAAGTAACAATAGTTGCTACGTAATAAAAAAACATAGGTATGTTCCAGTAAAATGTACGGATAATAAAATTTGAATTTTATATAATTTTATGTCCTAAAATAATATTCTTCTGATTTTCCCAACCACTTGAATATGTAAAAACCCTACTTAGCGCACAGGACATACAAAAACAAGGTAGTGGGCCAAGTTTTTTAATGACATTTATCAACACCTATGATACTTGTTTGTTTGCATCTTTATTGTCTGATCTCAATATTAGAATATAAATTTTAGGAGAGTTTATTCACCACTTAATCCCAGTGCCTAGAATAGTGCCTGACACAGGCAGACAATTCATATACGTTGCACAAACAAATAACAGAGAGGTATTAGCTCATTTCCCATGGCCTTGCTGGGTTAGGTCTGCTGCAGCTTTATCATCTGCAATATAAAGGTTAAATCACAGGGCTACTCAGGCTGACCACTACTGCCCAAGTGCCTGTTATTTTATGGCTATGGTAATGTACATGTATATTAAAATTACAGAATACTGGAGTAAAGAGAGTCTTTGAATGGCATGTGGACCAAACCCATCATTAGGTAATGAGTAAATGAGGTCACTGAGGCCCAGAGAGGTCAAAAGCCTTGCCTGTGATCAGTGCACTTGTCAGTGCAAGACAAGCCTGGGCATTAGACCTTCCCTCAGTGCTCTTTCCATGATACAAGTCGTGTCAACCAGAGCTTCTATTACTGTACATGTTTTCCCACTGGTATTCCCAACAGAGATTGGCAAGCCACTGCTACTCCCCAAGTGAGAAGGGGGGCCCTGGATACTGCTTGGCAAAGACAGAAGGGAGACCTTTTAGCAGGAGCCACCATGGAAGGCTGCTCTAAGCCTTACCTGTAGAAGCTCTCTAGTAGGCTGCTGCTGCTTTTCTTCCAGCTGGGCAATCAGGCTACTGAGGTGGGAGATGTTGCAAGAGAACTGGGTGATGGCACCATTGATGCTGTTGTAGATGGCCAAGTCTAGCTCCTCAAGGCGGGCAAGGAGGCGATATTCATGCTCCTTCAAGGAGTGATACAATTGCTCAAACTCCCAAATTATCTTCTCTCTCTCCATCTGGGTCAGGCTCTTTGCGGATGACAGGGAAGGGCAGTTTAGAGAGAAAAAGTTCACTTCTCGAGCTCTCCACATTTCTCCCCCAGCTACTCACCTCAGAACCTCATCATTTCATTCATTATACTAAAACAAACATCTTGTCTGCTCACTCGTTTTTTCCGTTCCTTACTGACTGGATACATAATGGCTGAGAACTGAATTACCCCAATGATAATTAAGACACAGTCCCTGCTTCAGGAACTCAGTCAAGTGAGAGTTAGGTTTGTATGATACATGTAATCATGGATGGATAAGTAAAGCCAGGGTGATAGCCTGCGGTGGGAGAAGTTGGTACAGTCTTCACAAAAGCAGTCAGTGTTCACACAGAATCTTGTAAAATGAACAGGAGTTTATTGTCTGGTCAAATACCAGGAGAGTTTTCCAGGCATAAGAAATGGTACAAAGAAGTGGAGAGAGAAGGCAATCAATTCTGTCTGGATAGAGCAACTTGAGTGCTGAGGAAAGAGGCCAGAAAAGGTAACAGGCCAGAACATACTTTGCCTGGCAAACTAAGGGGCAATGACTTCATTAACTAGGAGCCATGAAATACTTTCAGGGAAGTGACATAGTCAGATATGAACTCTGTGGAGGATAGTTTGGAATACTCAAGCACAATTTCTATAACAATCTTTGCATAATAACCTTGATGGGATTCCCTTAGGCCCTTCACGTGTAATCTATACCCTCTATCTGGCCTTCAAGGATGTTCACTGGTGCAGATTTATTTGCCAAAATTTCTCTATCCTTGCTTCTCTACCTTACCTCCCACTGACAGGGCTCCAACACTTTGTTTTAAACAAAGGGTAGGGAAACTCCCTTTGTTTACTCCCTAAGAGTAAATTTTATTAGACCATAGTCACGCCCATCATTTATGTATTGTCTTTAATGGCTTTTGAACCTGTAACAACAGAGTTAAGTAGTTGTAACAGACAACAGTCCCCAACCTTTTTGGCTCCAGGGACCAGTGCTCCTATGACAATATAATGCCTGATGATCTGAGGTGGAATTGAGGCTGTGATGCTAGTACTGGGGAGCTCCACAAATAGAGATGAAGCTTTGCTGGTTTGCCTGCTACTCACCTCCTGCTGTGTGGTCCGGTTCCTAACAGGCCATGAACAGGTACCAGTCCACAGCCTAGATGTTGGGGTCCCCTGGTAACAGAGATGATGTGGCCCACAAAGCCAAAAATATTTACTATCTGGTCCTTTACCTAGAGTTTGTTGACCAATTTAAACTGAACCCCTGAGAACCTTTCCCAACTAACCATCCCTCCAACTGCCCTTAAGAACTTACTGTGCAACACAGTGATGCACAAATGCCTTTGTTTACAAATCCTTTTGATAAGATTATACCTCTCCTTAGCTGGGTAAGTCTCTCAAAGACATATACAAGACACATTATAATCTTAAAAAAAAAGAAAAAAAAGGAAAAGAAAATTAAAGCCAAGAGGCTTTAAAGATCAAGTAATACAATGCTTCTCAAAGGGGATACTATAGGCAGACCTGGTGTGGGGACAATTCTGCCTGGCATGGGCTGTTTCTTGATTGCAGAGCATCTATCGAGCACCCCTGTCCCACTGTCCCCAATCGATTCCTCAAATGACAACCAAAGAAATCCACACACCATTGGAGGAAAGGGCAGTATCAGCCTTGCTGAAGATCATGTCTAGAACAACCTACCCATTTCACAGATGAGCAAACAGTGGCCTAGAGAGGTTGTATTTATCCAACTGGCTAGTATCAGAACCAAGAAGTATGTCCAGGTGCCTTGATTATCAGAGTAAGTTGTCTCCCCTCCTTGACAACCCTCTGACAGAAGACAAGATTATGTGTATAATGATTCGACTCTACTCAAGCTCACCAGAAAATTCTCCAATCATCATACCTACTTTCAAGCAAGGGAAGCTGAGGTCTCTGCAGATTGTATGGGCAGAACAAGTGGTGGCATCTCAGGGCATCATCGAAATAAGTTTCCTTTTTAAAAGTTCTCTGCTACACCCTGGCCAGGACTGACAAAATTTCTCAGAAGATGATGTTAGATACTACTAGTCTAAGTTCACATGCAAATATCTCCAATGGTGGGAATTTTTAACATTTTATTTATTGTTCAAAAAATGCTTTAAAAGCTAGATGGTGGATATATACATTATAAAAACCTCTGAACTTTTTGTTTTGGTTTTCAAAACAAAACCCCCAAATATTCTTATCACAAATTAGCACATCAACCACTAGCTAAGGCCTTAGGAGTTTGGGCAAGGAAACAAATCAAAAAGTTCAGAATTGAAGTGTTGTCAAGAAAGGGACACTCCAGCAAGAAGCAAAAGTGGAGCTTATGCAAAGCCACTGTTAGCATCTGTCTATAGAATGGTAGGTACTACAGGAGGCTGACTGTGCCCAAGAATTTCACCTATGTCAGCTTTGTCAAGGGTCAACCCTTATCTACACAAAGCTAGCAGATCTGATCTGATAGGTCAGATCTCCAGGGGTTCTAACCTTGGCTCCTCCATTCTTTTCCAAAAAATGTGGGAATCCTTTGGTTCTCTAGGTGAGTTCTCGACTTCCATATGGCATTGTTCCACCTTCACCAGGAAGTTCTGGGTGACTTGACAAGGTTAAGCCTTACAAAAGAGGGAGTAACCAGCAGAAGTGACACTATCTGTGAATTCCAAAGATCCTTACCAAGAGTTCAGCTCGTGCCTGTTCCCCTTGTGCCCGACGCCTCTTCTTTAAGTCCTTCACTCTTTTTAAGTGGTCCAGCTGGTTCTGGATTTGCTCCTAAGAAAAGCAACAACAGTTGGGCAGTTCAGGATTAGGCAGACCTTAGCATCAGCATGGCTATTCTGCCTATCACACATGCAACCCACAGTTCCTGATGCCAAGTCCTGGGTTAGAGCCTGTCCTTGGACTACACTGTCATCACCAGGACACAGGGGGTCACCATACTTCTTTAGCAGTTTGTTAAATTTAAATTGTTGATTTCCTGCCCCTGGATGGAGACTAACTGCACCGCCTAGGGGAAAAGTAATTGGACTAGGAGGCTTAAAGTTAAGTTGTAGATTTTCCCAAGTAGTATACTGAGTAAATGACTTTGTTTCCATGTTATTGTTTAGCTGTGCTAGTCCGTTGGTTCAACAGTTCCCGAAGGGCTCCACAGATCATCTAACTTAATCTGCATAATAACTGTGTTACTCCTGTGGTTAATAATTTAAGCAGTAAGAGTGGGGTTCTTTCCCATGAGCTTCTTGAATTGAACAGAGCACAGGGAAGTGCTGGGGAAATGCTTACAGACCAGGTGGTGGGTATCTACTTGATGTGTATAATCCAGTTAACATGCTCTGCCTCAGATCAACTAGGAGCCAACATGAGTACGAGAGTCTCTGTGTACGTGGTTTTACGCGCATTTTTTAGGTCAAGGGTGGGGGTCTCCGTGGGCCGTCTTTATGTATAACGTGCCCGTGAGCCGGTAAACATAGGGGCAAATAAGGAAAGGAAAGAGGGGGCGGGGAGATTTCTGGCTTCCTCACCATCTACAGGTTTTCCTCCCAAATCTGAGTGTCGAGGCTCTGGAGCGGACAGAGAGGAAATGACGGCTGTGAACCACACGTCCGGCTCAGCCATTTTCTAGGCGGAAAAAAGAAAGCCTCTTTGGCTCTCTCCTCCCTTTGTCCGACTCGCGCTCCCAGGCCCTGCCCGCTCGGCGCGCGAGGCCCTCACCTTGAACCCCTCCACCGCCTCTTCCAGCGGCAGCACGCTGTGGCCGCGGTGCTCACGCGAGCGGTCGCACACCACGCAGATGGGCATCTGGTCCTCCTCGCAGTACAGCTTCAGGGGCTCGCGGTGTTTCTCGCACACGCCCATCTCCCCTCCGGGCCCCGACGGCCGCTCGGTGCGCAGCTGTTTCACCAGCTGGGTCACGTTGGCCAGGTGCCGGTTGGGCCGCATGTGCCGCTGCGGGAAGGTCTCCCGGCACTGCGGGCACGACACGTTGGTCTCTGCCGCACCCCAGCAGCGCGTGAGGCAAGCGCAACAGATGTTGTGGCCGCAGTCGAGCATCATGGGCTCGGCAAAGTACTGCAGGCACACGGGACAGGTGGTCTCCTGCTGTAAACACTCGGCCACGCTCCCGGAGGCCATGGCTCGGGCCTGCGGGAACGCACGAGCATGGGCCCCGGCGCCCGGCTCTGCGCGGAGCCTAACTCTGCTGCGCTCCCTCTGGTTCGCTGCTTTGGGGCGACGTGGGGAAGCGAGCTTGGCTGACGCAGGGCGACGCCCACCGGGCCCCGAGCGCAGACGCGCCGGAGCGCAGACGCGCCGGAGCGCAGGCCCCGCGGAGCGGCCCCACGCCGCGGAGCCGGGACGAGCGAGCTTGGGAACGCTGCAGCGCCCCCGAGCACAGCGGCTGCGCGTCGCTGGCGGCCCGGCGGGACGCGCGCGCCGAAGGGCCCGCGACGACGTGGCCGCGTCGGAGCAGCTGCCCAGCGCCGCGCAGACCCCACCCCGCCAGAAGCGGAAGGGGCGGGCTAGGGGCGGGGCGCGCCCGGGCCTCGCGCCCGCCAAGTGGGTTCCTGGTCGTTGGGCCTGGGCTATCTCCTCCGGTAGAGGATTGAGGAGCGTTGGCCATTTGTCCTCGGGTGTAATTCTCGGGAGCACGAGCCTCAGGGACCGGCAGCAGAGGCAGGCGGTGTTCGCGGCAGTGACAGAGTATCACCTGCCTGTAGGCTCCCGGCCTACGGCCGAGCTTTCGCGGCCAGGGGCCTGGACCCCTAATCTGTGTTGGGTTTTCTCTCTGGTGCCCAGGACTCAGCTCCAGCGAGAGAAGGCTGGCTCTGCGTTCGTGTGGAAAGGACAGGCATCTGGCCTCCCCAGGAGAGACGGTGATTAGCTTCACCTGGTCTGTTAAACTACCCCATTTACAGGCACTCGCAATGTTGTTGCCAAAAAGAAAGCCTTAATTAACTATCGGCAACATTTCTGTGGTACAGTAACTGAGTCGGACTAGCCCAGTTCTACAACTTCATACTGTGTGTGCCTAAGCAGATTGTTTACTGTTCTGAGTCTCAATTTCCTCTCTGGCGAAATGGGAATAATTATACCCACCAGGGAGGGAGACTTAATTACGTCCTTTGCTTGTTTAACCATAAGGGTGTTTATCCATTAAAAAACAAACAACCACTGTATAGAGTTGCTGTGTTAATGCGACCTAAACATGCTTGATACTTCCCGAAGTACAGGGAGATTGATAATCCTGCAGTGACGTGGGCTCTTTTTATTATCCAGTTGATTTACAAATCTTTCAGATTGCCCTCTCATCCCTACCTCGGTATTTCTTGGTTTCCTTGGCTGTTTTCTCAGATTTAATTGAATTTGTATAGCTTTGCTTTGCTCTCTCAACTTGCCTCTGTTCATTTCAATTGCCATTACTATGCTTTGATTTAAATTATTTCAACAATGTCAGTTTGCAAATATTTTTTAAATTCATTCCAGTTAGTAACTGGATGAATGCTACCAGTTCATTCATTTCCCTATTTCTCTAGTCTTTCCCACTAACCTATTTGCATAACCTCAAGGGAGAGAATCATCCTTAAAACCTCCCTAAAATGCCTCTTTCATTCTGTCACTTCTCACTCAGAAATCTTCACAATTTCCTTTTTCGCTTCCAGGACATTAGCTAGCAGTTGAGCATGGGGTTCAGTCTGAGCACTTCTGGCCTCCGACATCGGTTGCCACCTTCACTGACTTACAATGCTGCCATCCCATCTCTGGCTCAGGCTATGCTCACCACAATCCTAAGCAGACCCCTTCATTCTCTCCCCAACCAGCTTCCCTGCTCACATAGAACCTCAAATTCTGATACTTGGTTATTTTCTGTCTTAAGACTTTCTTTGACTTTTCTTTGTGTGAAACGCTTACCTGTCTGTCAAGAGTCATTTAGAATACTAAGTGATGTGCACTCACACAGTCTAACATACGTACATTATAAATAAACTGAGATCAGATGCTTAAGTGACTCTATAAGAACGGAAGCTCCTCTCTAGACCTGTGCTCTCCATTATGCTTGCACATGGCTCTAATCACATTGACAGTACTTAACTACTTGTTGAACTATTAGACTAATAATTAATTATTCCATTGTGACATTTTATATATACTTCTTATATTTATGGCAGTTATTATTTAGTAATTTGTAAAACGACAAGGGTGCAAACACAAATGCCTGTTGGAGACTAGACAGTAATTTAAATGAGCAGACCAGACCAATAGGGAAAGTTGGGGACATAATAGGGGAAGATGGGGACAGTGACTACTTGGAGGACAGATGTTCCTCCTCAGAGTCAGCTATTTCTCATCTTTAGCTGAAGTTAACCATTGAGAATGTGGGCCCGGCATATTGCCAAATTTTTTATTTCAAGAAAAGACAAAAATCTGGAGTTTTATGTGAAATATATCGACTTTCAAGTGTTGGAAACTAACTAAAAATTGTAAAATCATCTCTGCAAGATGAATTGGCCTCCTGACCTCCAGTTTTGAACTTCTGGTATAGCTGTTTATTTTAATAAGTGCTTACCAATCTTTTTTTTTTCTTACCAATCTTAATACAACATGAATCTTCACTCCTTACTTAAAATTTTATTCCAGGTAGCAATATGTCTAGCTAAAAGGTGCTTCCCAAGTCCTTTTGCTGCCAATGTTGTAGTAAATTCATGAAGGTAATGATACACTTTGAAACCTTGTCCAGTTGATTATGGATGTTGCCAGGAACACCCTTAACTCATCCAGTACTTCTTTCACACTTCCACATAGTCTTAAGATTGTGGATAGCCAGTTATATCTACATGGAAGTTTTTGGATGGGATTTCTGAGAAAGTTTCTAAAAAGAAGGCTCCTCACCTGGGAAAGTATGCCCTTGTAAGTATGACCTTCCCCCTTCCTAATTTTTCCAGCTCAGAAAGTGCACATGATAATAGGAGCTCAAGCAGTTACCATGGACCATGAGGCAATCTTGAAGATGGTAACTAGCATCTTGAAGATGGTGTAGTGAAAAGTAAAGAAGCTGGGTCCTCATTCACTGCAGAGTGACTGCATCCAAACTTCATTTATGTGAGAGAGACTGAAGCCACTGTCTTCTTTAAGCCACTTTCTTGGATTGTCTGTATATGAAACAGAAACTACACCTATCCGATAAAATACTATTTTCATTAATAAAATGTTTTATTTTAAAATAAATTCCTACCTACCCTCTCTACACAGCCTATCTGCCTTAAGAGTACCAGTGATTTCTAACGGTATTAGCTACATCTAGAGGACATTTTTCAGTCTTCATCTTAATGTTTCTGAGGCATTTGACACTGTTGACTCCTCCCTCCTTGGATTGGTTTTACTTCCAGGCAGGGCACCAAACTGAGTAGGACATAAGGTGGCCTCAGGTATTTCTGCTTCGTCATCTCCTCTGATCTGCCTTTATCAAATGATACTAAAGTTGGTTTGGGAAAATAAAAAATAGGAAAAACAAAAGCTTCAATAATTAAAATAAGAATAAACTAATAGCTCAATGGGACAGAATAGTAACTAAGAAGTAGGCCCAAATGTGAATAAGAATTTAGTAAAAGATGTAAGAGAAATTTCAAATTGGTGTTGCACATTCAGTAGGTGATCCTGGAAAACTGGCTGGCTATTTGGGGAAAAAGATTAAAAGATCCCATCTTCTTACATCAAAATATATTCTAGATCAATAAAAGACTTAAATTTTTTTTAAAAAATGACTCCATAAAAGTTCTTTTAAAAACTGA
This sequence comes from Macroglossus sobrinus, assembly GCA_004027375.1. NCBI lineage: Eukaryota > Metazoa > Chordata > Mammalia > Chiroptera > Pteropodidae > Macroglossus > Macroglossus sobrinus. The sequence goes on from PVKZ01002404.1 coordinate 119,504, forward strand.
TTTTTAAAAAATCTTGTTGTCTAGAAGTTCTTTCTAAATATGACCCCAAACCCAGAAGCCACAAATAGATAAATTTGATTACATAAAAGTAAAAATCAAATGACTTCTATACAGAAAAGTACTCATAAACAGTCAAATGATAAATAAATATTAGGAAAAGTCATTTTTAGCAAATAAAAAGGATGAATTTTCTTGAGAGAGAAAATACTTTCAGAAATCTGAAAAGCAGAGAGAGAGAGAGAGAGAGAGAGAGAGGTACAAGCATGAAGAATATGAACAGATGGTATAGGGAAAAAGAACAGTGGTTAATAAACGTGAAAAAGATTAACTACTAATGAAATAAAATAATATGATATTGCTTTTAATTTGTGAGATTAGTAAAAAATAAAAGCTCAATGATAGTATTGGTGAGAATGTGAAATGATAGGCATTTCATTACACTACAGAAAAGTAAATTGGGAGAATACTGAGAGCAGTTTGGCAATAGCTGCTTTTTTTTAATGCACAAACTTTTTAAATCGTTTATTCCACTTCTCTCCCATCTGCACAAAGATGATTGATTACATAGGATTGTCATTTATAGCATTATTTGAATTTGTAAAATACTGGAATCAACATAAATATGCTTCAGTAGAGGATAAGTTAATGAAAATACTCTTTAGGTGTACAGTGAAATACTTTGCAGGTACCAAAAACAATGAGCTATATCTATATATACTAATATGGAAAGATGTCTGAGATTCAGTCACTCATTCAACAAGTGTTTGTTGAGTGTCCACTATGTGCCAGGCTCTCTTTTAGGCACCAGAAAAACAAAGTTGCTGGGATCACAGAGTTTCTTTCTAGAGGGAAGATGAACAATAAGCAAACCAGGAAATAAATACATAGATGAAAGATGCCATGAAGAAAAATGAATCAGGATATAGAGGATAGAGAGTAATTGGGATGTCTTTTTATATTGAATGGTCAAGGAGAGTTTTTCTGATGAGGTAGCCAAATGGCTGCTGCAGTTTTGAGCCTCACATCTATAGGTTTTTGGTGTTTATCCCAGAGAAATGCAAACTTCTATTCACACAAAAAGCTGCACAATGCATTATTCATAATAGCTGAACTTGGAAACAAGCCAAATGTCCTTCAGTAGTTAATGATTAAACATGCTGTGTCACATCCATATTGTGGACTACTTATCAGGAATAAAAAGGAATGAACTATTAAACTGAAATACAGAATAACATGAATGGATTCAAGAGAATTGTGCAGAGTGAAAAACGTCAGTCACAAAGGCTACATTCTGTATGATTCCATTCATAACATTCTTGAAATGACATAATTATAAAGATAGAGAACAGACTCTTGGGTGCACAGTATAGGGAGAAGGAAGAAAGTGACTATAAAAGAGTAGCTTAAAGGATCCTTGTTATGGAACTGTTTTCACCCAGTATAAAAAGACATCCCAATTACTCTCCATCCTTCATATCCTGATTCATTTTTCTTCATGGCATCTTTCATCTATGTATTTATTTCCTGGTTTGCTTATTGTTCATCTTCCCTCTAGAAAGAAACTCTGTGATCCCAGCAACTTTGTTTTTCTGGTGCCTAAAAGAGAGCCTGGCACATAGTGGACACTCAACAAACACTTGTTGAATGAGTGAATGAATCTCAGACATCTTTCCATATTAGTACATATAGATATAGCTCATTGTTTTTGGTGTGATGTTGGTCATATGATATCTACACATCTGATAAAATTGCATAGAATTAACTACACATGAGTGCATATAAAAACTAGTGAAATATAAATAAGATTAGTGGACTACATCAGTATCAGTTTCCTGGCTGTGATATAATGTATACAAGATGTTACTATTAGAAGAGATTGGGTGAAGGGTATATTGAATTTCTATTATTTCTTACAACTATATGTGAATCTATTATAATTTCAAAATAAAATGTTAAAAAACATTTTTTCTGCATATTACAACTTCCATGTCTTGGATTAATCATCATGGATGGAGAAATGCTATGTGCTGCTTGGCTTACATTTGGTTTTACTATCCATCCCTCAGCCAATTAATGTGGCAAAGGGGCTGAGATACTGTTCATAGGTCAAAGCCCATCAAGACCCACCATAGAAGTCAAACTCTGCAAACTTCATGAATTCTATCAAGAGGACTGAACTGGATGCTGGCAAAACATCCACAAGATCTGCTCTGTCACCTTCTTCTACCCTGTTTAGTCATTTATATCCTATATTCTTTACAATTAGGTTCTCCTAGGTATGATGGGAAATCCAAATAACAGGCTTAAAAATGACAGAGATTTTATCTCTCTCACATAAAAGACATGAAGGTGGTTCAGGACTAATAAGGTAGATTCATCATTCTCATTGTTTCAGTCTCTTTCTATTTTTTTTGCTCCAACATTTTTGGGCAAGTGTCTACCCTCAAGGTCATCTCATAGTCCAAGATGGCAGCTAGAGTGTCATAATACAGACAAGATGTAGAAAGGGCAAGAGGTCACTTTTCCAAGTGACTGATGTCCCTTTTTTAAAAAGGTGGCCATTTGATTCATTGTTCAAACTTGAACACCTTTGAGATGGGAAGAGGGTGCTTTTAATAATTATACAAAGACAACAGGTAGAAATAAGAAGTATTCCAGATAAATTGGGACAAATTACCAGCCTATCTTTGAAGATCCTACTCAGAAATCTCTTCCATTACACAACTTCTATTTAAGTGTTGCCACTGCAAAAGGAGGTTAGGAAATATAGGCTTTTGTGCTAAGCACATTGCTAATCAAGATAAAAATCTGGATTAGTAAGCAAGGAAGGAAAGTGGGAATGGCTACTGGATAGGTCATTAGCAGTTTCTGACTGCTCTTGGCTTTTATCCTTCTCTCCAAAGGCACTGCAAATAGTATGTGAAATATGGCTAGGACCAAACCCTCCTCGGTCCTCATCTTCTCCCTCTCTCCTTCCTTTTCCAACATCTTCCCTCAGTCAAAATTCAAAAGTCCCCATGAATTAGACCTGAGAAGTGTGTACCCCTGTAGTGAATCATCTCATTAACATAAACAGTCAGATGTGCTGAGGAACCCACCGGGACTAACAGACACTTCTATAACTAGTGAAATGCTAAGTGTTTAGAGGTTTCCTTTCAAGAGAAGACAAAGACCAGAACTCTCTTTAAGTGGAGCCAAATTCTTTACTATACGAATACCATAAACACGAGATGAGAAAACCTTCATAAAAATATTAGAAATGTTTCAAATTTAGTATAGGTAAAAAGCCTGTTCTTATGTCAACTCTAACTGAAAAAAAGAGAGAGAAAAAAAAAAGGCCTGCTCTTCCATCATTCATTTTACCCCAACTTGGAAGAGCAATGGAGGTAAAATTGGCTGTAGAGGACAAGACTGAGTCTTTATAAGAGGGAGGGCCATTTAAGCTTTGTGAGTGGAGCAGTGGCCTATTGATCGTCTGGTCATAATATAAGACATACAAATCAAGATTGATTTGGAGGCTATTGCAGTGGTGGTACAAAAGAACATCAGTAGGGAAAGAGCTAATAGAAACAGAAGAATGGGAAAAGGGGTAGGATAAAAATCAGGATACTCAGCGCCATTCTCAGCTATTTCTTAGCAGAATGAAGCTGAAACAGACAAGGAGAGAGACATCTTAAAGTAGAGAAATTAAGAGCCATGTAGTAATGAAGTGAGCTAGAAGAGAGGAGACAGGGGGAGGGGCAGGGGGAGCAAGAAAGTGGCAGAAGACATCTGATTAAGGAAAGGGATTTGCTTGCACTTTGAGGAAAGACAGAAGTTCCTTTGAATAGGTGTGGCTTTGTAGTTTTCTGACTGTCTCCTAGCAACCCCAGCAAGACAGAACCCAAATAGCAAACTTTCAAAATGGACTACTATGGATCTAGAGGAGGACTGAGAATAAATGGGAGGAAGAAAATCAGCAAACTTTCAAGCATAATTGATTTACACCAATCCTTCCATTTCTCATTCTGGAGAAGGAGATATGAGCTGTTTATGTAATAGGTACTTATTAAAAGCTATTATATACTAGTCTCTTTAAGGCATGAAATCCTTCTAGATCTTGGCTGAGTAAATTGTTAAGTAAATTGTCTAAGGTCAAAAAGACAGAGTCAGGTCTGGAATTCAAATAGACCTGCTCCAGAGTCTGAGCACTAACCAGTACACAAAAGGCTTCTCTTAAATCAACCCAGGTTTCTACCAGACAGTTTTTTTTTTCCTTTTAACCAGATAATTGTATTGCTGGGTTATTTATTTCTCAGGACAACATTCTCTGGTGTAGGTTATTCCTTTTAGTGAAAGATGCGTAGAGTCCTAGATTATAGAACAATCTAAGAGAAGACAGAGGATATAAGAACTCAAGGCATACTCAAGTAATACTGTCACTAAAAAATGTGATTTCTTTAGACATTTAAATATTTCTTTTTCAACTGGTAATTTGCTTCTCAACATTTAACTGTATTCTATCTCCTGAAGATCAAATCTTTGGAGATAGGGGAAAAAAAGCTAATCTGACCAATCCTTTCAAACACCAAGGGTCTGGAGGATTTGGTTATAGGCACTTGGGTATGAGCAGAGTGCCTGGTAAACACCCTAGAAAAGATTCCTGCCCTTACAGAGCACACAGGCCACTGGAGGCACGGTGGGACAGGGATGGTAGCTCTCTCCTGGGTGGTAATTATGTTTCTTCCCTCCTTGTACGCACATGCCATTGCATCATCAAGAGGTGCAGTCTACTCTATTCCTTTGAATCTTGGCAGCTATTAATGCTCTGACCAATAAAATATGGCAGAGTGATTCTATACTAGTATTGGGCCTGGACTGTTAGAGGACTGACATCATCCTTCTTGGTCTCTCAGAGTCCTTGGCCACCAATGGAAGATGTCTGTATTAGTCTGCTTGGGCTGCCATAACAAAATACCAGCCTATATGGCTTGAACTGTAGAAATTTATTTTCTCAGTTTATTTTCAAGAGGCTAGAAGTCCAAGATTAAGGTGTCAGCAGGGTTGGTTTCTCTGAGGCCTCTCTTCTTGGCTTGCGGAGAGCCACCTTCTCTCCATGTTCTCACATGACCTTTCCTGTGTGCACACTTACTCCTGGTATCTCTTCCTTTTCTGATAAGGATACCAGTCCTATTGGATTAGGGCCCCATCTTTATGACTTTATTTAACCTTAATTACCTCTATAGAAGTCCTATCTCCAAAAGCAGTCATATTGGGAGTTGGAGTTTCAAAATATGAATTCTGAGAAGACACAATTCAGTTTATAACAATATTCAATTACTCCACCATGAGACTCTATAGAGGGGTAGAGGGGCTCAGCTGAGCCTATCCTTTGAGCCATTCCCTGATAAAGGCATCAGGTATGTGAATGAAGAGCAGCACAATTGCCACATGGATACAGTTTGAGTTGAGTAATCAATGCCACATGGAGCCCTAACTGGGGGCAGTTTGTTACCTAGTATGAAATAATTAGAATAAGGAATAGCAATGTTATTAAGCAAATCAATATGTGCTTACTAATTGTGACAAGTGCTATAAAGGAAGAGACAGGATGCTATGAAAAAGAATAACAGTGTGGGAAGTAATGGCATCCTGAGAAATTATCAAAGAATCAGAGTACGTTGGGCCTAAGAAAAATTACAATTCCTTCATGAGCTCTGAAATCATTTCTCTTCCCTTTCTGTGCTAAATTTCAACATGCAGATACCTCTGCTTTCCTTGGAGGTGACTCACTTCCTCCAGTATCAACCTCTCATAAAACTTAATCTTCCAAGATTATAACAATTTCTCTCTTCATTTAATATCTTTAGAGCTCACACTGTATAGTATTTAATTGACATTAAAAAAGCAATTCTTACATTGTAACTTTAAACTTATTAAGGTAAAATACACAAAAAGTGTACAGATTTTCAATATAGAGTTTAATGAATTGTTTACATGTATGTAGCTACCATCCAGATAAAAATGAAGCATACCAGAAGGCTCTCTCATACTTCTTCCCCATTAATATTCACCCTCTAGAGGTTGCTCAGAAGAAATTACTACTCCAAATTTCTAGAAACATTGATTAATTTTGCCTGTTCTTGAATGTCATATAAATAGAATCATTCGGTAAGCACTTTTTGGGGTCTGCCTTTTTTTACTCATCTTTGTAAGAATCTTCTTAACTATAGCAGCAATTCAATTTTTTTCTGTTGTGTATTGATTCACTGTATGAATATATCAAAATTTATTTAATAATTTTGCCATCGATAGGTATTGAGTTGCCTTCAGTTCTGGTCTATTATGAATAAAGCTGCCCTAAACATTCTTATATACATTCTTATACATAGATGGACAAGTGCACTTGTCATTTCTTGAAGTGAAACTGATGGATCACAGGATAGGTGTATGTTTAGTTTCTTAGATATTGCCAAACAATTTTCCAAGAGAACTGTCTCTTATGTCTTTGCTTACTTTTCTAAACATTTATTTTAAATTCAACACCAACTTTTTGACACACTTTTATGTTCAACCACATGAAGCAATATTTTAGTCTATTTTCTCCCTTGGAAACATTCCTTTTGAAGTCCTCCTTTCTTCTGCTCTACTCTAGACTGATTGTTTTCTAAGCAGCGGGCACCCTGGAGGTTGTCTTGACCTTTCTCCTGTGTTAGGTGCCCTGTTATTGGATTTTACATCTTCTTTTTTTCTTTCTTTTTCTTTTCTTTTCTTTTCTTTTCTTTTCTTTTCTTTTCTTTTCTTTTTTTTTAAATCCCTGTTTGGTGGAACAATTCCTCAGAAGCTTTCTGAGAAAATGGCAAATTTTTTTGAGAGCTTGCAAGACTAAAAATATTCACTTACACTTGATTGGGAGTTTGGCTGGGTTTCAGAAATCTAGTGTGAAAATTATTTTCCTTTATATAAATGATTTAGAAGGCAATGCTTCATTTTTTTCCAGCTCTCAAGTGTTGTTGAAAAGAAAGATGCCATTCTGATTCCTAATCCTAATCCTTTATATATAAGTTTTTTGTTTTCTCTCTAGCAACTTTTAGAATCTTCACTTTATCCCTAAGGTTCTGATATTTATGATGATATGCTTTGATATGGAGCTTTTGTCACGCATGCAGGGCATTTGGAAGGCCTTTTAGGTTTTGTTTTTTCTTTTATGCCTACAGCACCTGGTATTCCTGGTACTAAACAGGCCCAACGCTGCTTAGCTTCCAAGATAGACCAGATCAGGCACATTCAGGGTGGCATGGCCATAGACTTAAAGGTCTTTTAAAATCTGGAGATTTATGGTCTTCAATTTTGGAAAACAATTTTGTGTTATGTCTTTATCTGCTTTCTTTCATTTTCTCCTTTTCTCTTTTCTGAAAGCCTTGGTAGCTTGATGGCATATCTTTTACTATACACACTTTTATTTTCTATTCTCTCTTATGTTCCTTCGTCACCCCACATTTTCTAGGAGATTTCTACAACTTTATTTTGAAATTCTTTCAAAATTTTTTTGCCATCACAATATTAATTTTAAGAACTACCCATTTCTTTTCCACCAAGGCAATATATTTTCTTACCTCACCAAAAATTTAATTATAATTTTTTTAAATAAAAACTTATTTCATCTTAGTTTCATCTGTCTCCTGTCTGTGTTACTCCTTGTCTTTATTGTAGAAATATTTTCATAAATATCTGGTGATTGTTGGTTGTAATTTGTATTTAAATTAAGAAACTAAACACTTGGTTATGAAAGCTCTGTGACGGTGGACCAAGCTTGTAGACTGGAGAGTTTTGGAGGATCTTGTGGAGACCTGGCCATTTCTTTGAGTGACCTTCAAATGTCAATGTCTACTGTACTTTACCCCTGGGATAAATTTCCATCGACATACCTTAAATCTGCCAAAGTTAGACTGAGACATCAGACGCATGGCAGAATGAGAGATGTCCCTGATCTCTGCCCTTGAAATAATAATAAGCTGAATATCTAAAACTCAACAAATAACACCCAACCTGCTCACAAGCATGTCTGAGCGAGTAATCTGTGCATTAGAGCTTCCAGAGGAATGGATTCGGACCTGCATTACTGAGGGTTCACCAGGCCTTCTCCTGCCCCCTCTCCATTATCTTTTATGGGCCTTTCCAGCCAGTAACTCTCTTAGTATACCTACCTAATCATTTCTTAGAGTCTGCTTCTTAGAGTATCTGGACTAAAAGGCAGATTAAGTGGGTCTGAAACAATATTTGAGTGGAACCTTTAAGTTATTAGCACACAGAAAATCCATGTACTTACTTGTACGGTGAAATAGAGGAAACCAAGGGAATTACCACAAGAATGATGAGTGGTAAAACTCCCACAACGACCAAAACCATTTCGATAACATCCACTGTACAATTCACTCAGGTCCATACGTGGTAATAGAAACGCATGTCAATTATAAACATGTTCTGAAAGATTTAAGAAAAAAAAAAAGTTGAACGGAGTGGAGATGAGTCTGTTTGTGGGGTTCTGGAAGTCTGGCTGCATTTTCACTCTCGCGCTTCGCCCTCTTTCAACTCCTGAGCAAGCCAGCTCCTGCATGTCACGTCAGCATCCAGTGCTTAGGCGCACGACTCCCAAGAGCCACTGACCTTGCCCTCTCTGGTTTATATTGACTCACCGGTTTTCTCCCCAGAGTTTCACTGGCTCGCTCACTTCTTCCCCGCTGAACTCCTGCCGATTTGGTTGGTTTGCCAGGCGTCGTAATGGGAACAGCTCCCGCGCTAAGTGTTCTTTATTGCCACGGATAAAGGGAGTTCTTTCCTGTCCAGCCACGGGAGTCGGGTTGGGTTGTTAGGCTCGTGCAGCTCCAGCGCCCTGGGGCAGGAAGGAAGGGAAAGGAGAGAAACGCCGAATTGTACTCCGGGTTGAGAGGGAAGCCTCGCTGATTTCAGTCAAAGTTCCTGGCTTCAGTGAGAAAGAAGTTACACTTCATTTATTGGATAAACCTTAAAGTAGGAGAAAATTTAATGCCTTACAGTGGGCACACATTCATCACAATTGAAGATTTAGTAGCTTGAAAACCACTCTCCCAGTTGTCGAGGTGGCCGAGTGGTCATGTGCGCCAATTTTAAAATCTGCTTTCTCGACAGGATACGGTCCTGCGGATGTAGACGTGGTTTCGAGTCCCATCCCTGTCAGGGATTCTTCCTCCCCTCTAATCTCAACCACTTTCTCGGTCTTTTCTTTGTTTTCATTCTTCTCTCTGCCTTTTCCTTTTCGACCCTAACGACTGACGCTCAGTGAGGTCTGTCCCGCTTATTTGATTGCTACTTAATTACGGATCACGTTCTCCTCTGTGTTCTGGTTTATTCCTTGAACGCTCGTTTACTGAAAGTGCATTATCCTGGGGGTGTCCTGGGAGAAAAATTACTCTGGTGTACACAGAAAGGACACTGACTCAGTGATTTACAGTGTGGTCCTGCGGTTACCAGCCAGATAGGCTGCAGTCACCTGTTTCTTCACTGCTCTAGCCCCTCAAAAATCAAAGTGCTGGAATTGTAAGCCATATGGTTCGTTCTAAAGTAAGAAAAGAGGAAGATTCCGGTTTGTTCTGAGGAGAAGAAGAAGGTTCCACCGAGATTTGAACTCGGATCGCTGGATTCAGAGTCCAGAGTGCTAACCATTACACCATGGAACCTACTTTGTTTAATATAGCCTTTGCTTAAGTATTTCTCCTTATTCCCCTAACATCTCTTCTGCCTTTTTCAAAGCAAGAGATATACCAATGAATGGAAAATGAAAATGAATGTGGGAAGTGATTATCACTGATTGCTTTCACCAAGCCTCCTTCCCAGATTTCTTTCCTACATGTCAGGTACCGGGGATGGTTCTGATCCGGGAATATGTTACCCCTGGCGATTTTGATTTTGCCTTCATTTCCGACCCACGCCAAGGGCAACTTGGATTTTAATCTCACTGCTAAAAAGCGAGATTTTGCCAAAATAAAATATAACATCTTTCTACAGTTTCACCTACTCATTCAAGGATACCCGAAGACTCCTTTAGAGCAATTGTGGCATTTCTCGGTACTTCCCGCTCAGCTGTAATGGTGGGCTTGAAATTTTTAAATCTGTCTTCCCATTCCAGAATGCCTTAAATGCAGGACCAGATCTCATTCCTCTTTGACACCTGAAAAGTCTGAAACGTAGTAGAAGCTTAATCAATGCTTATTGCCTGAACGCATAAATGAAAGAATTATTGAAAGAATAAATGAGTTAATAAGTACTCCATGGGAGAGTCCATTTCATAGTAAATCTGACAACTCTAAAGGGAAAACTTACATAATTTTTTCCAGGTCGCAGCTCCCCAGGTAGACATTTCAGAGTAAATAATAATATAAACGTAACGCTTTAAAATGGAGGCAGAGCTGCCATGCTAGAGGAACTGCCTTGCTCGTCTTGCGTCTCAAACTTTTGGAATGTTAAAAAGGGCAAAATAACCTCTGTATTGGGCCTATCCAACCTTGTGTCCCCCAAAAAAACTGTTTGCAAAGATAACAAGAAGCAGGTATTATGACTAGCAGACTGATGACTACTAAATTGAAAATTAAACACATTTCTTAGAATTAACATCACTATGTTATGTTATCTGCACCAATAGAAATAGCTTCCTTCTATCGATGTAATTGTTCCTCTTCCCATTGCCTTTGTCTCCTAATTTGAACACTATATGGGCTTCTGCCTTAAACAGTGCATCCTGAATATCCATTCTTAATGATCATAAAAAAATGCTTGTTCCCTCTCACTTTTAAATTTCTTTTATTTTTAGGTTAGCACCAGTGTTCACATGACCCCATAAACAGGTGTCTTCAGCTATGGGTGACAAAGAGAGGATATCACAGTCATTTATTTTTATAAATCTTAACTTTAAGATAACATAATTATTTACCATAATTAGTTACTAGTAAGAACAACAAGTAAAAAAAGATCATATCTGAAGCATAGCAGGAAGAATTACTCAGATAGTAATTACTACTTAAGTCAATCTAAATACTAATTATTGGCCATCTATTGTTAATGCATGTAGTCTCTCAAGGCTGAATGACTAAGGAATCCCTAAATCATTTTCTGGCATTCGTCTTTTCGTTATATCTCCAGCCAAGCAAGATGCCTATCATAAAATAGCTGCTCAATAAATATGGGTTGAAGCGAATATACCTTTTGGGAAGTAGGGAGGAAACAGTGAAATTCAAAGATTTTGGGCCAGCAAAGCCATCCTGAGAAAAAAGAATGAGGCTGAAGGCATCACTCTGCCTGACTTCAAATTATACTACAAAGCGACAGTAATCAAAATGGCATGGTATTGGCAGAAAAATAGACACATGGACCAGTGGAATAGAATCGAGAGTCTGGAAATAAATCCATATTTATATGGGCAAATAATTTTTGACAAAAAAAGCAAAAAAAAAACATACACTGGAGAAAGGAAAGCCTCGTTAAAAAATAGTGCTTGGAAAGCTGGAAAGCCACCTGCAAAAGAATGAAATTAGACTGTTGTCTATCACCACACACCAAAATTAACTCAAAATGGATTAAGGACCTGAATATAAGACCTGAAACAATGAAATGCATAGAAGAAAATATAGGCACTAAACTCAAGGACCTTGGACTTAAAAAGGATTTTATGAATTTGACCTCAAAAGCAAGGGAAGTAAAAGCTAATCTAAAAGAATGGGACTACATCAAAGTAAAAAGCTTCTGCTCAGCAAAAGAAATCAACAACAAGGTAAAGAGACAACCATCTGAATGGGAAAATATATTTGCAAGCAACACCTCCAATATGGGCCTAATATCCAAAATATACAAAGAACTCATGCGACTCAATAATAACTACAACAACAACAAAACCCAATCTAATCTAAAAATGGGTAGAGGATCTGAACAGACACTTCTCCCTAGAGGGTATACAAATGGCCAACAAATATATGAAAAGATGCCCAACATCACTAGCTATTAGGAAAATGCAAATTGAAACCACAATGAGATACCATTTCACACTTGTTAGAATAGCTATAATCAACAGGACAAATAATAACAAATGTTGGAGAGGACGTGGATAAAAAGGAACTCTTATACACTGCTGGTGGGACTGCAAGTTGGTACAGCCACTATGGAAAACAGTATGGAGTTTCCTCAGAAAACTAAGAATTGATCTACCATATGTTCCAGCAATCCCTACTGGGTATTTACCCCAAAGTCTTGAAAACCCATGTCCAAAAAGATATGGTTTGCACACTGATGTTCATAGCAGCATTAGTCACAGTGGCCAGGACATGGAAGCACCAAAGTGTCCTACAATAGATAATTGTCTAAAGAAGGTGTGGTCCATATATACAGTGGAATATTACTCATCCATAAGAAGAGATGAAATGTTGCCATTTGTGACAACATGGATGGACCTCAAGATAATCATGCTAAGCGAAATAAGCCAGACAGAAAAAGTTGAAAATCACATATCACTTATATGTGGGATATAAACCTAAAAGCAACAAGTGAACAGAACAAACAAACAGAGACTCATGAGCATGGACTATAGACTAGTGGTTAGCCGAGGACTATAGAGTAGTAGTTACTAGTGGGGTTGGGGAAGAAGGGTGAGGTAGACAGAGTAAAGGGAGTCAAAGATAGGGGGGTAGAGGAAGGGTGAAGTGGGTAAAGGGGGTAAATAAATGGTAGCTGAAGGAAACTGGACTTTGGGTGGTAAACACACAATAGAATATACAGGTGTCAAATAATAATGTATGTACCTCTTCATTGGAATTGCCTATGGTTGATTTGCGATATTGCAAGATGAATGCAAACAAATCAACCTCACTGAGAGGAATGAGTAGGGGAAGAGATGACTGGGCTCCATAAGGCAGAAACAATCTGTTCTCTGGTCATCTGAGCACAGGTGGTTTGCAGTTACCTGGTAGCAGGGCTGTAACCAGAAAGAGCAAATCAGTGTGGCATAATCAGCAGTCCAGAAACAAATTTCTTGGAGTGTCCTATATAGAAAGGGGGCTTCAGAACACATGACCCTACCTAAAACTGAAAATCTCAGGGTATTGCTGGCTTCTCAGCTCTATATAACTTGCTCAGTTCACAAATTGAAAAGATATTCTTTCATGTACTTATTCATTGAAACTGACCACAAATATTTATTTAGGTTTCATGAGGTGAAGAAGCAAAGAGAAATATGGCTCTGTATCTGACAAGGCTTATAATGCATGACAATCCCACAAAAGTTTCCAAAATTATGGTAAATGCTAAGTGAGGGAATGAATGATAACAGAGCATACCTAGTGTATACCAACAGGAATACTTAATTAAGCGCTGGTAGCAACAGGAAAGCCTTCCAGAGGAAAGGATGGCTGAGCTGAGGATTGCTGCAAGCTCCCCAGGTATTGACATTTCTCCTTTGCTGTATTTGTCAGATTTAGATTTTTTAAAATTCATTTATAGATTGGTGAATTCACTCATTTGACTTATGACAAATATCTACTCATTTTAACAACTCAGATGGAAGTATCTAAAGTGAAATTTATAATTTCTCCTTTTTCTTTCATCTGATACTATTATCACTGGGGGCAATTTGAAATGTGTCCTATACATTGTACAATTGTACCATTTGGTTACATTCTTTAATATGATAACAATATATCTAAGATGCCATTCGTAGATCAATTTCCTTCTTTGCAGTAGAAGTTGTGTCATCTTGGGGCCATTATGCTTGTCTTCTCTACTAGGCACCAGAGTTGGTGCCCTTTATCTTGTTCCTCTCCATATCCTCAGTGCCTGATTGTAATTCTAGAAGGAGAGATCAAGAGAAGCTTCCAGGAGAAAGCAACTTCAGAGCTGAGACCTAAAGGATCAGAAGCAGTGAACGAACCGCTCGGAGCAAACCAAGGGAACCCAAGCGAAAACTCAGAGACGCGCGCGCAGAGGAGCGAGAGGGCCTCTAGCTGGTGAGATGTGAGGGGCAGCTAAGTAGAATCGCTGCAGCTCAGATCAGCATAATTAGGGTTCAGAATGTGAAAGAGAAGGGCGTGGAAATGCTGAGAATGGCGATGGGGGCAGGACTCAGATTCAAGAAGATTCAGGGAGAAGGACAACTATTCCAGTGTCATTTACTGAATATTGGAGTAAGTAAGTACTGCTGTTATCAATGAGTCTTAAGTAAGCATCTAGAACATAGTAGGCGCCGAATCAATATATATTGGATACTCCTAGGTAATGAAAACACAATAGTAAAGGTGTACGGCACACAAGCAGGTGCACAGTAACTTTTCGGTAGTTGAAATGTCTCGCGCCGGTGATTGGTTTTGGAGAAGGTGCGGCCGCCGAAGGGAAGTAGCGGCAGGAACCGAGAGCCTACCTGAAGTCGGATTCCGCGGAGGGAAGAACACAGATAATGGGGATTAGAACTCACGGTCTCTAGGAAGACTCGGGCTCAGCCACTATGCCTTGTTGATTTACTTGCGCGCCGCCAAAGCTGAACGTCGCTCCTTCAGCATTTTTTTTTCCTCTCTTCCTCTTCACCTTCGCTCCTGTCCTTGTATTCCCACCCTTCCTCCAGCATTCTCCTTCCCTCACTCCATGCTCAGCCCGAGAATCTTCCGACCCTCCCGACTACCGCCAATTCTCTTTCTCACACCTCCCACGTTGACTCTCTACAGACCGAGGGTTCAAGTGGACATTGTGGACTGCAGGAAGTAAACCTCTGAACTTCAGGAGTGAGCAAGTCCGGGCATTTGGTTTGAACCCAGCAGCTGCTAAGAGTCCTGAGGTTCCCTTGCTCACCCTCCATCTATTTCAGGGCACCGAGAGCCTCCGAAGAACCTCAGGAGGGAGCAAAAGATTGCAGTCTCTGCTATTGGTCTGGTTTCCCTATGTCCTCAATTCCTAATCATACTGGAACAGAACTTCCCCAGAGTCCGGACTCATTGCCCTCAAAGCACCTGAAGTCCACAGAAAAGTCCGCGCGGGAAATGGAGTCGAGCTGGTTAGTGGGATCTTGCCCTGTTCTGCATGGTTTTGTCATTCAAACTTTGGCTATTTTAGACGAGAATTAGATCAATTCCCCTTTATAAATTTTTTAAATGAGTCTTTCTTATAATGATGCTGATGGATGCTTAGTGAGAGGATTCTTCCGCCAATTCCCCTTTACAAATTTTTAATTGAGTCTTTCTTATATTGATGCTGATGGATGCTTAGTGAGAAGCTTCTTCCGCTTGCTTCCTTAGTGCAGTAGGCAGCGCATCAGTTTCATAATCTGAAGGTTCTGAGTTCCAGCAGGTTAGAGTGACCACTGGATGCTTCGTTATTTCCTTGCCTGAAGCAACGCGACAATAAATGGAGTTAACAAATCTTTGTTATGTCTTTTTTTTTTCTGTAGAAAGTATACACTATGACTTAAGAGAAAAATCTGAGGAAACTGCTTTGATGTGACTATATGAGTCATTTACCGTTTAAACCGGATATAGAGATATGGGGTAAGGGGCACTTACAGTGTACATTAATTTTGTTTTGTAATTTTCTTTTTTTTCTTTTCCAGCTTTATTAAAATATAATAGACAATTATTTGCTTTTATTTACATTGTACAATTCAATGAGTTTTTAAAATTTTGGCATGGATGTGGCTTGGGTGGGGCTCCAAGTTGGGGGAGGCAAGTTTCAGGGACTCCTCTGGACAAAGCCACCTCTGTTTTTCAGTTTGATCACATCTCAGCTATGGCAGTGCTGAGTCCACACACTGGGCGGGAGGAGGGCTCCACTGGCACTTCTGTACAGAGTGAGTCTGGCCTCTGGACCTCACTCTGACAACTCAGTGTCCCCCTGTAAGTCCCTGGTGCCCCATGAATAACTAATCCAGTGCCGGTGCTCAGAGCAAGCAGATCTCTCACTGCAGTAGTCCACTCCTGAACACGGCCCCTTTAAGAGATGTCTGCAGCTGCCAGCTGCCACTGCTATGGCCTCTGTCCTGTTCAGCTGCTTGGAACCAGGCAGCCTCATGTCTTTGCTCCATCCTGTTGCAGGGTGATTTTTTTTTTTTTCTCTCCATAGTTGTAGGGCTCATTCATCTAGATCCCTGGCGATTTTCCTTGATTTGGTTGCAAGAGAGATGAACTGAACCACTATTATCTACACCATTTTTTTCCTCTCTGTCTTATAATTTTCAACCCTATGCTGCTTTTATCTTGATTTAAGTCTATTAACATTTCCCATTTTATCTATTATAGTGTAGTCATGTAGACTACCTCAAATCTGTTTTTGAAAAGAGTGGCATAAATAAATACATAATTAGGAATGTACTATGTGACAATAATTGTGTTAAACTCAATATTTGAAGAAATTCCTTTTGTGGATTTAAGGAAGAAAAGTGGTTGAGAGAGTAAATACTTTGTCTAAGGTGGCACACCAAAACGATTAAATATGATGTTCTAATTGATCTTCTCTTTTTATAGTAAGAGTAATAATGATAACACCAAAAATTTATTGAACTGTTAGCATGTAACAGGAACTATTCCAATAATTTACTTGCATTATCTCATTTAATTTGGAAACTTGGGTCATGAGAATATACATGTTTGTTTCTCTAAACATTCTTTAATCTGTACTTCATCCTGAGAACATTTAATCACAATTTAAATATTTTAATATTTATGGTAAAATTCATCATTTAATGGCTGACTCTCTCTTCTAAAGGGTAAATGCCAGGACTGAGGTAGTAGTTTTCCATGGCTGTAAATCCAGGGCAAAGCAGAGCTCCTTGCTCAAAATACATTCTGAAAACCTATTTGTTGAGAGCTCTTTGTGGTAGGCATTCTTAAGGTCTGGGCAGGGGGAGATTGGAGCACAAATTTTGTAGACCAAAAACAAATGGTCCAGAAAATTCTCTAATTACATACAACTTTTAGAAATAATTTTTTAGGTTACATTACACAAGGATGGGAGTTATTTTTTTTCACCATGAACTGAAGGCAGAAATAGTCTTGAACTATATTCAATGGGTGCAATGATGGGATCAGGAATTAAGAAAAGAAACTTGGACAGAATTTTAAAAGACAGACATTCTTTGTCCATGTATTTTCTTTACACTAGAATACATAGGAAAGGACTTTCTCTTAGATGGTTCAGTTAGTAAAACCCTAGACTCTCAAACCTTGAGAGTTCCAGTCCACTTGGGCAAAGCAAAGGGTCAAGTACTTTTGCCCCCACATCAGTGAATGATGCCCATACAAACTAAAGAAAGATAGTGAGGTAAATACATGGGACTTCCACAGTAAGATATCCTCAGGTTTTGTGAAGAGAACTATTTATATTTAAGGTGCACCTCAGAGTATAAAACTTTGTGTCAGAATCATAGTCTTTGCCTGTTAATCCAACTTACCTAAAAAAAAAAATAAAGCCAGAGTGAAGTTACTACATTCGCTGTGTAAAAGATGTGTTTGGCCATTTGTAGAATTTTCTGAATGAAGTAGAAGTGATCTACTCAAGAGTTGGTTGGTAAGTGAGCAGCTGAGGAATCTTTTCTGGATATTCAAATTTAATATATATACCAAGTTTAAAAATTAAATAGAAACAAAAAAATCTCATCTAACCAATGGTATTGAAACATTGTTTAGGAAAATAGTATGCTATGATCAGATGTTTCTGTCTCTGTCAAAGGGAAATCACATGAGCCAACACAATTTTAAGTCAGTTTGGGTTGGCTTGGCACCAGACCACCACAGCTTGATACCATAGTCATTAATATTTTATTACTCTCATTACCCATATTACAGTTGCACAGAGCAAGCATCTAATGTTATTTGCTCTACAATGTAGAGTTTATTTTATATAAGAGAGAATATGCCAATCAACCACCACTATGGCTATAGTATATCCACATCCACACTCTGGCTCGGGACACCTCAGACATTTGGTTATTGTGAGTCAGTCCTACAAGCCTGAATTAAAAAATAGTTTCTGATTCTACAAAGGAGAGAAACAGATTTTGAATGGTGATAGCTCTAACAAGGATCAAGTATTCCCAAGGAGCTGCCTGAATAACTAGGCCATACAGGTCTTTGCCCTCTCCCAAATCCTTAACTATATCAAATGCAGGATTCTGGAACAAGAGGATGAGGGTCCAAATGACACCGTTAAGATGTTCCCTAGTACATGCCTCTTTAAGTCAGCACCAGAATGAACTGTTGAGGGAGCTATCCTAAAATATACACTCTCCAGAAGTTCCGGCATCTTGCAGGAACACTCAATCATTGCTCTCTCTTTTTCCAACACAGACAGAGCCAGAGAGGTGTGGCCTGCAGCATGAATTTCACTAGGTGTCTCCTGAAGAGAGTACTGCAAAAATCCAAATTTGAGATGTTGATTGCCTGGAATAAGATAGTGATAGGGAATATGGAAGGAAAAGAATAACATTTTGTATGCTAATTCATTCATTGGTTTATTAGTATTTTTTGTCAGATACTGTGCTGGAAATACAGGAGTGGCTAAAACAGACCCAGTGATCGTACTCATGGAATTTACTACCTAAGGCAGGGGGGGAAGAATAGGCAATTAAGATGTTAAATAAAAGGACAAGACAACTTCATGTAGTAATGAGTGCTGTGAAAAAAAAAAAAACAAACAAACAAAACAGGTTGAGGTGATGTGATGGGAGGTTGGAGAGTGAGAGATGGAATGGTGTATTAGTTTTCAAAGATTGTCACAACAAATTACCACAAACTAGGTTTGTTTAAAATGATGGAGATTGATTGTCTCACAGTTTTAGAGGCCACGAGTCCAGAATCAAGGTCCTGAGCTGTACTGCCTCTGAAGTCTCTAGGAAAGAACACCTCCTTATCGATTCCCAGCTTTTTGTTGTTGCCGGCAATCTTTGGTACTCACTGGCTTGTGACAGCATAACTTTAGTCTCTGCCTCCACCTTCACATAACCTTTCTCCTTCTGTATGTTTCTATCTTCACATGGCTTCCTTATAAGGACACCAGCCACTGAATTTTGGACCTACCCTAATCCAGTATGATTTTATCTTACTTTACTTAATTGCATCTGCAAAGACTCTTTCCAAATAAGGTCACAATCTGAGGTTCCACCAGGAACACAATCCAAAATAGTACAGATAGAAAACCAGTTAGGACCTGATTGTATAGGGAGGCCAAGGCAAGGAGATTGTATGTACATATGAAGAAGAAATAGCAAGACTTGATGGAAAAATTAAATATCAGGTTTTTATCTATCTGTCCATTTATTTTTTCAATAAATTAAGTTGTACCAGGTTTCTGGTCAAGGTGGCAGCGTGGGTAGGCACTGTGGTTACCTCTTCTCACAACCACATCAAAATTACAACTAAACTACAGAACTGCCATCATTGGAGGTTGCCTGAAGTCTAGCTGAACAGAGTCCTACAACTGGGAACACACAGAAGATACCACCTCAAGACTGGTAGGAGAGGCAGAGATATGAAACAGGCTGGTCCAACACTCACATGTAGCAGTTGATAATTGAGAGAGATATCTCAGCTATGGAGGTCCCTCCAGAAAAATAAGGGGTCCTACTGCCACACTAGGCTCCCCAGCACAGGGTTCCAATGCTAAGAAGTCTCCACAATCTCTGATTGTAAAAACCTGCAGAGATTGTGGCCAAGTGAGATGGAGGGCTACTGAAGTCACAGACATTTCTCTTAAGGTGACTTCACATGGACTTATTTAGTGATGGACTCACATGCTCTGAGCTCCAGCACTGGGGAAGCAGCTTGAAAGGAGCCAGGGTTATACAGGGAAGAATTGAGTTGTCTGGCTTTAGGACAAGATCTGGAGGGGCAGCTTTCTCCCAGACAGAAGTGCTGGCAGAAGACATTGTTCCTTTTTTGAGGTCTCCCCTACCAGGCTTGCAGATCCAGGTGGGCACCATATTTGAGTCTCCATCAAAGTAGCTAACACTGGTCTCCCCACCCAGTGATTCCCTCAGCTCCTCCCACCCCAATGTGCAGGCCCACCCAAGCCACTTTCAGTGGATTTTCCATATAAATGGACTGTCTTAGCTCATGCTGCTGACTTTCCTAAAATCTCTTAAAGGTTCACAAAACCTAAACAAGCAGCATCTGGCCTCGACATGCCCCATATCTCTTGCTGAGCAGCTGTAAACCTGAAACTAGCAGCAGCTGGCCTCTTGAGGTACTTCCAAGTCAAGCATGGGTGCTGGCCACTTGTGGTTTGCTTGATAGCTCATACCAGGTGGCTCCAGGCAGGGCACAGGCTGTAGTTAAACTTGATATGCAGCAGGGTGGCTCTCAGGAGACCCTGACCTGTATGCCTGGTGGCTGACTTCGGTCTAAGCCAGAGCGCAACCTGGGGTCACATCTGAGGATAACACACCCAAAAGGCAGACGAGGTAGTCACCAAAGTTCTGCTAAAGTGAATCCTGCTATGTAAGGTAAGCCTCTGCACAAAAGCTTCTTCACTAGGCATAGCCAGTCATCACAACCAATCAGCCCAAGGGTCAAGCCCACCCACTGACAAGCAAACAGCAACTGAGGCTCAGCTACAACAGGAGGTCAAACACAAACCATGCAAGAGATATACCTGGAGCACCCAGCTCAGGTGCCCAGGGAAGACTGCCACTGGGACCCATAGCACACCTACTATATAAGGCCACTCTACTGAGATTGGAAGATATAGCAGCTCTACCTAATACATAGAAACACAGAGAGGTAGCCAAATTTGGGAGACAAAGAAACATGTCCCAAATAAAGGAAAAGAACAAAGCTCCAGGAAAAGAATGGAAAAAAAAATGGAAACAAGCAACCTGCTAAATTCAGAGTTCAAAACACTTGTTATAAGGATACTCAATGAACTTAGGGGAAGAGTGGATGAAATCAGGGAGAACATGAACAAAGATATAGAAAACATAAAAGTGGAGACAGATAACAAAAAAGAACCACACAGAAATAAAAATACAATAACTGAAGTGAAGAATACCTTAGGAGGAATTAAAGATAAATCAGCGATTAGAAGATAGTGTAGCAGAAAATATCCAGAATAGCAATAAGAAAAAAAATAATCCAAAAAAAATGTGGATAGTTTAAGGGGCCTCTGGGACAACATCAAGCATACCAACATTTGCATCATAAGGATACCAGAAGGAGAAAAGAGAACAAAACATTGAAAACCTATGTCAATAAATAATGTCTGAAGACTTCCCTAACATGGCAAAGGAGATAGATGTACAAGCCCAGGAAGCACAAAGAGTCCTGAACAAGATAAACCCAAAGGGGCCCACATCAAGACACATAATTAAAATGCCAAAGGTTAAAGACAAAGAAAGAATCTTAAAAGCAGCGAGAAAAAGCAATTAGTTACCTACAAAGGAGCTCCTGTAGGATTAACAGCTCATTTGTCAACAGAAACTTTGCAATTCAGAGGGAATTTGAATGAAATATTTAAAGTGATGAAAAATAGGGACCTACAACCAAGTTTACTCTACCCAGCAAAGCTATCATTTAGAATAAAAGGGCAGATAAAGAGCTTCCCAAACAAGAAAAAGCTAAGAGTTCATCACCACCAAGCCAATATTACAAGAAATGTTGGAGGAAGTTCTTTAAGAAGAAGAAAAATAAAGCAAAAGAGATTTTAAAAAATGAATGGCTACAACTACATATCTAGCAACAATTACTTTAAATATAAATGAATTAAATGCTCCAATCAAAAGGGTGGCTGAATGGATAAGAAAACAAGATCCTTACATATGCTGCCTACAAGAAACTCACTTCAGATTGAAAGACATACAGACTAAAAATAAAGAGATAGAAAAGGTGTATCATGAAAATGGAAACAAAACAAAATAAAGCTAGAGTAGCAGTAGACTTTAAACAGATTTTAAAACAAAGGCTATAACAAGAGACAAAGAAATACCCACTTATCCTGCTCCTGGATATTTATCTGAAGAAATGCAAAATATTACTTTGAAGAAATCCATATGTTCATTGCAGCCTTATTTATGGTGGCCAAGATATGGGGGCATCCTGAGTGTTCATCAATGGATGAATGGATGAAGAAGAGGTGGTACATATATATATATTCAATGGAATATTACTCAGCCATAAAAAGAATGAAATCTTGCCATCTGCAATAACATGGATGGACCTAGAGGGTACTGTGCTGAGTGAAAGTAAGTCAGACAGAGAAAGACAAATATCATATGTGGAACCTAGAGAATAGAATAAACAAACAAACAACAGAGGCAAAGCTCATAGATACAGAGAGCATTTTGATGGTTGTCAGCTTGGGATTGGGAGATGAGTGAAGTGGGGAGAGGATTAAGAGAAAAGTTACAGAATAGTCATGGTGATATAGAGCATAGCATGGGAAATATAGTCAGTAGTATTGTAATAACTATGTGTATTGTCAGATGGGTGCTGGATTTATTGGGGGTGATCGCTTTATATATAATATTCTATATCAACTATAATTGAAAAAATAAAATATAATTTAAAAAAAATTAGTTTGCACCAATAGAAGGATATTGTCCCAAGAAAGAATAGAAATCAGAAGAACTTGGACAAAAGAGCTGTACATTAGAAAAAGATAAAGATAGCAAATACATTACACATAAAGAACTAAAGAAGAATATCTGTATCTATATATTGTTAACATAAAAGTAAAAAGTATTTTCAAAGTGAAAGGTAACAAGTGTTTATTTGAGATCAATAAGAATAGCTATTTGAGAATCATTAGTTCTGAAAAAGCCTAAATAATGTTCTGATTAGGAGACAAAAGGAATGGGTATTTATGAGAAGGGAAAGGGGAAAAATTACATTAATAGAAGGAAGGCATTTCAGTTGATGCAAATAACATAATATAATGAATTAATTATAAACAATGTTTTTCATTTTCAGTCTACTAGTCGTCAGTACATTTAGTCAAAATAACTGCTTTCTTGTTATCTTTCCAAACAGTTGTTTGGGACACAGCGTTGCCCTAGGCCCAGTGCAAAGTTTATGTTGCACCATTTTAACATTCCAAAGATTTGAGGCATAAGACGTGCAGGTAGTTCCTTTAGGATGGCAGCTCCAGCTCCATTTTAAAGTGACTCCTTTCTGAACAGACACTTCTCTCAAGAAGGCATACAAATGGCCAATAAACATATAAAAAGATGCTCATCATCGCTAGCTATTACCATAATGAGATACAATCTCATATCTGTTAGATTAGCTGTTACCAACAGGACAAATAATAACAAATGTTGGAAAGGATGTGGAGGAAAAAGAACTCTCTTATACAGCTGGTGGGACTGCAAATTGGTACGGCCACTATGGAAAGCAGTATGGAGGTTCCTCAAAAAACTAAGAATTGATCTACCATATGTTCCAGCAATCCCTCTACTGGGTATTTACCCCCAAAGACTTGAAAACTCATATTTGAAAACATATTTGAACTCTGATGTTCATAGCAGCATTATTCACGGTGGCCAGGACATGGAATCAATCAAAATATCCTATGATAGATGATTGGCTAAAGAAACAGTGGTACACATATACAATGGAATATTACTCAGCCATAAGAAGAGATGAAATACTGCCATTTGCAAGAACATGGAGTCTAAGGGGTCAAATGTGTGGTGACAGAAAGAAATCTAACTATTGGAGGGGAACAAACATGCAATATATATTATATGCCTTACTGTTAAATTATACACCTGGAACTTACTGGATTTCATTAACCAATGTCACCAAAAATAAATTTAAAAATAAAAATAAAATAAAATGGTTCCTTGTAAGGATATATGTATCCTTATGTTCGTTGAAGCATTATACACAGTAGCCAAGACAAAAAAAAAAAAACAATCTAAGTGTTCTTTGATGGATGATAGCTTAAAGAAGTGGTACATATTGCAATAGAACATTACTCAGCCATTAGGAAGTATGAAATGCTGCCATTTGTGACAACATGGATAGATCTTCAGAGTAAGCAAAAAAGGGACAGATGGAAAAGGATAAGAACTATATGATCTCACTATATGCAGGATATAAAATAAAAAGAAACGAACAAAAAAATCATAGACACGAACAAAAGAAGGATGGTTATCAGAAGAAAAAGGGGTAGGGTGGAGAATGAAGAGGGTGATGGGGGTCAAATTATGGTGAGAGAGGGAGCCTAAACTTTGGGTGATGAGTACACAATGCAATATATAGATGACATATTATGGAATTGTACACTTTAAACTTACGTTATTAATCAATTTCACTCCAATAAACTAAATTTAAAAATACAAAAAGAGAGGTTGCTTTATATTATTGTTAATAGAATTGACATATCTTCAATCAGTAGGAAGTAAGTTTAGTGTTAACTTTTTGGTAAGGTACTTCCAGTCATTCATTCAATGGCCAGGAGACAGACTTATGCCAAATAAAGAACTTACATTCTTGAAGGAGAAACCTCAGCAAAAGCAAAATTGCCCCCTCTGAGGTTCGAACTCAGGACCTTCAGATTATGAGACTGACGCGCTGCCTACTGCGCTAAGGAGGCAGGTAAAGAGTGTCATTCATGTTCCGTCTTTAACACTAGATTTTGCTTCGCTTAAATTACCGTCATCTTAAATTCTGAAAATGAAATATTCTCCTATAATGTCTTAAAAGTGCAACAGCTTCTAAAACCTAATTCGGATTAAGAAAGTCACCGATGATCCTGCTGCCTTCGAGCCCCTCAATCTGAACTGATCACCACCTATCACAACAGAAGGAAAATTTACTAAACTTTCTGCCCAGAAAACTGCACGTTTACCTGCACCGGCGTCCATCCATTTTGTCTCAATGGAAGAGGAAACCTTCCTGCTTCTTCTCTCACTTTCTCTCTCTCCCTCCATTCTGGATCTTTTTCATCAGTATTTAAATACACTTAAGTGTATTTACTGTCTCAAACAACAAAAAATTTTCTTTCACTTGGCTCCTTGGTCTCTAGGTACCGCTCTATCTCCTTTGCACGGTCACAGATGAATTTCTCATAAAGCCATCTGTCCTCTTATAAAGAAAACACCTCTCCAAGTCCCATTAGGCTTTCAACAGACTACAGTCTTCCCCGACCACAAAGGGGGTTCCTGGACACATGGGTCTTGGTGGTTTAAAGAACAAGGTTCTGTTGGTGCAGACTCTTGCACCAAGGTGAGAGCGGTAGCAGGAACAGTAAAAAGTGAAAAGCCTGGTTTACCTACTGTCTTGCTCTGCTGTGGGAGTGTTGGGTTTTCTGTGGTTAGTGATGGATGCAGAAGGTTGGGGAAAATATAAAACACCCCAGAGCTTTATGACCTGCTTGCCACCTCCTGTAGGGCTGAAACCAACACTGACATTACTGTCAAATGAATATGGAATATATTATCCGACTTCTGCAGTTGCTGTTTTTTCCTTGCCCGCTGACGATGACAACCATAATTTTCGGTTCACAAGAATGGGCCATCTAGTGTTACATTACTCTGAGTGATACGACTTAAATGTGTGAAGAAGTTTGTAGTCATGAGCGCTAACAGTTTGGCTCCTACTGTAGATTAACTATTGTTTTATGTCGAAAAAGCGCTGGTTTAATTTTTAACATACTGAATATAACAACTATGCTTTCTGTATTTAGATAATGAAAATGCCCATCTATCTGCACACTTGGCAGACATGTAAACGCCAGCTTGACCTAGACATCACTGAAAAAGTCTAAACGACTGTGTTATTTTAATGACAGATAAAAAGACATATACAACTGGAATAAAGAGGTAAAAAATCAAAACGGAGAATATTGCACAGTATGTAGAAAAGGATTTAGAATTTCATGGTGGAGAAGTGGTTGTGAAAGTGCATAAGGAGACTGGATCTCACAAGTCCTGGATGAGACAGGAAAGAACTTCTCAATCAAAGGTTTTTGTCTTCCAAAATGACACCAACACTCATTCAAAAATATCGTTAGATGTAATACTAGAGTAGAGCACACATTATCTTCTGGGTTGCTCTAATCCCTGATTCAGGGGATTGCAATCTACTGGCAAACAAAAAGTAAAAATTTTGATACTATATTTTGGCTCCTTACTGATTCTGATAGAAGATCTTGCTCTCTATATCATCTTCAATTTTGTTCAAATTACTACAACAAAAAGTTCCCCTAGCTCTTACTTTAATTTAAATCACAGCTTTGAAAATCTTCTTCTTGATTTGTGTGAAGAGTTAATGAAAACTCTGAATACTTAAAACAAACTATTGTATGTCTTATTCAAATACAAACCAGACCTTGCCCATGTATCTGCACACTTGGTAGACAGTACAAATGTAAATTTTTGCAAATTCCATTTCTTAATAAATAAAATGAAAATATCTTATCTGCTAAATTTCCTGCATACCTTGTACACAATGCTGCTAAACAACATTGTGGTTGGCTTACTTGTGATATTGAGGCTTTCATGCTTTATTGAGGTTTATGGTTACTTTTTAGTTTCTTCAAAATGTACAAAAGCACTTAATGAGATTTTGAGACTTTATAGAAATGGGAGTAGTGGCTTTAAGCACATGCCTACAAAATGGTTATCATTGTTACTGGCCATAGGGAAAAAAAGTTAGAATATTGGCTCACTGTAAAATTTTTATTTTCAAAGTGTGGGATAAGAAGAATATCCTATAATTTGGAAATACTTCAAGGATGAGAATGGAGAAAAGGACTAGAGTAAAACAGAAATCTTTCAGTTTTACTGTAGTCCTACAGTAAAACAGAAAATGGAGATATCAGTAATGTAACTGGATATGCTCAATAGAGAGATGGAGTTGAAGGTTTATGTTTGGGAACAGTTGGTCACATGATCAGGTAAATTCACATAGGGAAAAGGTATACATAGAGAATATATGAGGACTCAGGTCAAGGCCCTAGAGAACTTCAACATTTAGAGATTAGAAAGAGGTGTAAATAAAGAAGGAACTGTTTTTAAGTAGAAAGAAAGCCAAGAGAGTATGATGTTCCAGAAGCCAAGTGAAGAATGTCTCCATAAAAAGGGAATATCAACTGGGCCACATGCTACAGAGAAGCTAAGCAAATTGAAGACTCAGAATTGACCATTGAATTTTATAAGATGGAAATTGCTGGGAATTGACAAGGGAGTTTCAGTAGAGTGGAGGGATAAAAGTTTGGTTTAGAGTTGGTTAAAGAGAGGAGCACAGTTAGGAGTAG
Organism: Macroglossus sobrinus; assembly: GCA_004027375.1. Taxonomy (NCBI): domain Eukaryota; kingdom Metazoa; phylum Chordata; class Mammalia; order Chiroptera; family Pteropodidae; genus Macroglossus; species Macroglossus sobrinus. Next base: position 146,735 of record PVKZ01002404.1, read on the forward strand.
TGTCTACCCACTTAGCTAGTTACATTCAGATTTGGAGAAAGTGGTGGTGTGTTTCATTTGACCAAGGATTGGGAATGGTGCAAAGGAAATGAAGGTTATGCAAACTAGTAATACTGGTAATTAATCTTGAAATTTCAGCTGTAAAAATAGGGTAGTAAAAATGTGAGGAGGAAAAGAATGCATTAAATAATTTGCTGGTAGGCAAGAGAAAATGAACTAAAAAGTCAAGAAGTGGTGGTAAGTATAATTTGAAATCTGTATCTGGGTTTAAGGCCATGCCACCCTGAAAAGCCCGATCTCGGAACTAAGCAGGTTCGGGCCTGGTTAGTACTTGGATGGGACACCACCTAAGAAGACCAGGTAGTGTATACATAAAAAAAAATTTTAAAATAAGGGATTGTAAACTGACAAGGTCCTTGCAATCTGTGAGGTCAACCAAGGGTTGCCTCGCCTAAAAAAAAAAAAAAATGAAAGAAAAGAAATTTACATTTGGAATGGTGCCTGCAGTTTGGGTTAATTATAAACTCAAAGGTAGTGTGTTTTTCAAATAGCAAGTTGTGAGGCCTTTGTGTGGGTCATAAAATCAATTCAGTGGGTCATGACTAGAATTTTGATTTTAATGAGAGAATAGAATGCAAAATGTCAGAGTGCACTGTAAGTAAGAGTTGTGATGCAAACTGTATTTCTCCTTATGAATCCTGCCAGAAAAAGTTTTAAAAATAGAGTGCGAGGGGGGGGGGCGGGGGGAGAAAAATCTTTAGAAATAAAAAATCTAGGACCTGGGGGAGGTGTGGTGGGATAGGAGTAAAGGCAGAGGAAATTCACATCTCCTTTGCATACATGAAGCTTATTTGTAGACAAGGTTTGAGAAGCTCTGCTGTGTATCCTCTGAAGAGAAAGGAAAGGGAAACACTGCAGGATTTCTCCTCACAAGTTTCATAGGGTTGGTGAGAATTCCTAGAAGTTGGCTTCTGACAGAATAATGAAGGCAAATTTCCTGAAACTATGATTTTAAACATAAAAAAACCCACGATTCACAAATTAAGCAAAGTGTTCATATTTATTTCCCCTTTCACAAGACTATCCTAGATTTTATCCCAGAGTATTTTCTGTTGTTGTCTTATCATTCTTTTGTTATCCTCCATTTTCTCCTTATTCTCCTAACCACTTTCTCTTCAATGACCAAAATCCCAAAATTTTGAGTCAATTCTCTTCAAGTCTGTTAAGGAAATGATTCCCATTATAGCATCCTCATCATTTCTTTAGCCTTCCTTTAATTAAGCTTCAAATCCAGTCTTGCTGACGTTGGGGGACTTCAAAACATTTTACATGCAATAGTATTTATTTTTCTTTTAGAGTTTATTTTCTGCCAGCCTTATTTCCATTGTGTTTAAGAGTTTGTGGAAGAACAGCTTAAGACCACTCAGTGATTGTTCCTACCTTCAATGGCCTGAGCAGTGGGAGCTGCAGACCAGTCTTCAGTGGTGGGCTGAGGACTACAGTCTTCAGTAGGAAACTGTTGAATAGGTACAGAGGACATTTGAATGCCATCAGACCAGTCTGTGACTTTTGGTTGAGCAGCAGTGAACTCAGGAGCTCGAGCAGTCCATTCACCCTGAAATTCCTCCTTGGTCATAGCCTTTTCAGCATGGGCCTGCTCTTTCTTTTCAATCTCTGTAGAAGTAGCGATCAGGCTTGACCTCGCAAGGGTGTTCACAGGAGATGGTACCATGCATGGGCAGAACTTCTCAGGCCATCATCCATCTCACCAGACCCACTGAGTGAGGTCCTTTGTTGTTACAGGAATGGCAATGTCCACATAACACATAGGTGAGTCTGTGTTACACAGAGTGATGGTTGGCAGGTTAACATAAGATGCCTCTGTGAGAGGCTGGTGGTTGGTCAAGGGATTAGTAAACTACCAGAAGTCTCAGCTTCCTGGATCTGGTTAGTGAAGGTGCCAGGAGTGAAGCAACTAGCAATAGGAGTGGCTCCAGTGGCAAAAGAAACAGCTCCTGGCCACTATTTCTGGATGATATGACACTGACATCAGCTGGGTTCTCAATGGCAACAATGCCACGAGCTGCCAGTAGAAGCTTCTCCCAGGTTCTCTTCAAATTTATGATGTAGATGCCATCACTTTTCCTTTTATAGATGTACTGTTCCATCTGGAAGTCAAGGTTGGTGCCACCTAAGTGGGTTCCTGCTGCAAAGAATTAGAGGACATCCTCCTCCTACATTTGCAAGACATCCAGGCCTCCAGACATCATGACAGTTTCCCTTTAAGTTACATGAAAACCAAGAGCAACACCATATGGGCCCCCCTCTGGGTAGTGCGGAAAGGTGTCTGTGTGGACACCTGTGTTAAGGCACCAGATTCAAGGTCTGTCATTCTAATTGTTTTCTCCCTGGTTTTCAAATCTCACTTCTCCATAAGGAAAATATCATCTTGGAGAAGACCTACTACTCCTCCAATGGCAGGTGAATGGCATTATCACTTCTGCATTCTTTTTAATCTCTGCCTTTATTTTACTTCCCATATTCTACCACCTATCAGGTCCTGTGAATTTGACAAGAGAAACATTTCAAGATGTTTTAAATTAAGTTACAGCAGGCCACAAATGGGAAGAAGACAGGAGAGTTAACCAGTTAGTATCTGAGGGAACAAATCAACAAAATACTGCTTATATTCCCAAATGTGTGTTGAAACTTTGAATTAACTTCCAGGTAGTTATTTTCATAATTAGGGAGAACAGTTAACCACCAGAAGCCACTGCATCCTGCCAATGTATGCATGAACTTTCCAGACCGTTGCCCACAACCAATCCAAAAGATCAAACACTTCTTCCTTACAGACTATGTACCTATTCTAGAACTTTCTCCACTTTACATTCTTCCCCCTACCTCCCTTTTTTTCTTTACATTCTTAAAAAAAAAAAAAAACCCTTACATCTTTCTTCTCCAAATTTATTCTAAAAAGAGCCCCATCAACCCCAGGACTGCGGGCATGTTTGTCTTCTCCATCTAGCTCTGCTGCTGTTGGTTTAGACTATATGCTCAGGATCTGTTGTTGTTGTTGTTGTTTTTTTGATTAGCGTATGGCTCAATAAACCCTTTCTTTCAGAAAAAAAAAATGGCCTTGAATGATTTTGTTTAACAAATTCTACTAAGATAGAAGAAGAAGCATCTGAAAAATGCAAAGGAAAGGGCTTGCAAAAATGACCAACTCAGCTGGTTATAGATTAATCACATCCTGTAGATCTCTAAATGGCCTGGAAACTCTTGTAACACCTACAAGACAAATGATCTGTAAATAGGTGGGACCAGTGGTTTGGAAATTCCTTCCTCCTTGCAGCCCTCACCCAAAACTATCTCTCCCCATCCTGAGTCAAGAGATGTATATAAAACCTCAAACAAACAAAGAAGTCACATGCCCCTTGCATGAACACTGCAAAGGTATATAAATTGTAAGAACTATAACCAGGGAGAGCTCGTGCTTTGGTGCTGTTAGGCCCCATTTACTCCACCAGCTAATAAATTCTTATTCTAACAAAGTTGTCTGAGCATCCAATTTCCTCTGTTGGCTGTTGCTTCTTGCACCATAGAGATTAAGGTTCAGTGCTTATTTTACCCAGGGTGTCCAGATTTGATTCCTAGTTAGGGAAGAATATTCTTCCCAGCTACACAGGCACTTCCCAGTGCATACTGCCCATGGAAAAAGCAAGAATTGCAACTGGCGGCTAGCAGCAAAGACGCATGGGGCCCTGCCTCCTCTCTACACTAACAATGGGAAGGAGACCAAAAAGTTTGCCTTTTAATAGTCTCTTACAGTTAGAACTTCTTTGAAAGGAACTGGAAAAGTAAAAAGTCTGCTATCTACAGCTTTTGTGCTTCTTTACCAAGACCCAGACTTATTAGATGGCCCAATGATAGGAGTGCCTTCCTGGAGATCTCAAAATAATCAGGAATTTTCTCTTCCCCTTTCACCCTCAAACTCTGAGGCAGAAACCAAGTACTCTGGGGACTCCATCTATTTTATTACTCCCTAAGGAAACTAGATACGCACCCCCAAGGAAGTTACAAATATTGATGATGGTGAAATAATAAAAGTATGGGTATAACCTCTGATCTATATTTGTCAGTCCTATATTTAATATGGTGGTTGAGTTAAGCATTCTAATTATGATGGAAAGAAAAATGTACATTTTTAGTAATAGAAGATAAAAAATATGGAAATATATTTTGAAGAAAATGGAAGGAAAGATGTTTGTCTTAAAGTTGGTTATTCTAAATGTATGAGAAGAGGCAAACTGAAGGGACGAGAAAAGTTGTAGAAGGTTTGTGAAGAGAAATCCTGAGAGGAAGTTTTATATGATTAAACTGAACAAGATTGTCAAAAGTAGGCTAATACAAAATTAGAGTTGTGTTTTAATGTTTCACAGACTGTCAGTCTGCTACTAATGGTATGGAAAAGTTTTCTGAGTAGAAAACAAGGGTCCTGTGCTTCATCAAAGTAATTTTCTGAGTTTTATGTTACCTTACCAGTTTTCTGAGATTTTTTATAGAATATACTAACATTGGCCCAAAGCCTGAGGGCCAGACATTCCTGGTTATACATTTTATAACTTGAGCTGTGCTCAATATTCAAAAGGAAGCTCCAATAGTTGGGGCCAGGACTCCAAACCCTGCAGGCTGCCTTGGTGCCAGAGGTCTTTCAGGTATCCAACAGGTGGGACTGGGCAGAGAAGGAAGCAGAGGACAAAAAAGGTGCAAATTTTAGTGCCATAATACAAGAATCATCTTGAGGTGACCTTGGGCAATAAAAACCGTTAGGGCCTGGAGGGCCTCGAATTTGGTTAGTAATGGTTGGTTTCATAGAAACTGGAGCATAATCAATGTGCAAACTGCAAAAAGGAAGGGCACTAGAAGTGCAAGTGTCCATCCAGCCCTGGGAAGCTGGGGAGGGGTGGACTTCATAAGTCATCTCCCTTCATAATGATGAACAGGGCAAATTTCCCCTGTGACGTGGGGACCAAGCCTGGAACCTAGAGAAGAAGAGAGAAGAGGGTCCTTTGGTGGAGAGTGAAAAAATAATTCCACACACACACCAAAGTTAGAGTCGAAAGGAAAGTTTATTAGAAAAGGGGTAACACTCTACAGGCAGAGTGTGATCTTTCAGAAGCAGAGAGTGAGAGGGAGACAGTGATTGACAGAGTAAAGGCACTGAGAGAACCCTGAGTGTTCAGGGAATTCAGATTACATGTCATTCTATAGTTCTTATTTCCTTTGATATAGATATATAGTGAGGAAGGGGAAGAGTATTAGTGTGAAAAGATAAGACTACATAGAGTGAAAGAAAGCCTGCTGGCTGTTCCCAGCCTTTAATCCATAGGTTTTCATGGTTTTAGCCAAAGAGAATGACTCTTGGTTCCTGTTTCCCATTCACAGGTGTGGGGAATGGGTTGTCAGCAATCCCAGCTGAAATTTTTCTGTTATGCAGGTGTCCTCCTGGCCTGGCTGCAGGGCTGATCAGCATATTGCAATCTCTGATTGTGGCTTGATTAAGATTTTAATTCTCTTGCCTCCTTCCTACATTAATAGCAAGCCTCTCATGAGAGAGCTGCTTCCTCTCCAACAAGAGAGGCCCAAGCACTCTGTAGATCTAGTCCTAGAGAAATCCATTGGAATCATGACAGTGGAGCCTCAGGTCAGCCTCAACAAAGCAGAAAGGAAAAACTAAATTTTTACTAGAGCTGAATTTTACTACTCTGTCCTGACCCATCATCCCATGGGCCTCTCCAATACCAACTGTACAGTGGCAGGAATAAATAGCCAGCCTAACATAAGATAATTTACTTTTCCCATTGTGAGACTGAGACTAGTGGTGAAATTCCCCATTGCATGTCAGGACTAAGGACCAGTGAGGAGAGCACCTTGTCCCAGGAAATGGGGCTCAGCCAAAAAGGGTGCAGCCCCTTTGCTCATCACACAATGCATGTTTGTAGAAAACCTAAGGCTAAACCATTTGTAGACAACCTGCTTCTATGTCAGGGTTTCCTATAGGGCAGAGCACCTCCTTCTCTACAATCTATTGAAAGCCCTCAATGCAAACAAGGCCCTATCAAGTTTTGTTAAATTCCCCAACTATTGTCAAATTACAAGGAATTTGGTATATATGTCCTGTTGCAGAAAAATTGCAAAAACTCAGATCAGCGAGAAATCAAGCAGTACTCAGAGGGTTGGAGAAACTCAGATTTATTATGCCAGCAGTCCTAGAAGAGCTAGTGCTCTGAAAATCTGGGCGCTGAGGTTAGGGGCAATTTCACTTTTATACCCATGTTGTTACAGTTGACATGGGCTGATTTACAGACCCCTGCAATTGCTATGGGCTATGGGCAGTTACAGTGCATGGGACTTTCAAACAAACAAAGCACGGAAGCAATACATCTTTTCAAACAAGCACTAAAGCAATACTGCTTAAGGGGAGTATGGGGGATCAGTTGACCCCAAGAGTTTTGGCCAATGCAGCAAACATTGTTTACAGAAGCAGAACAAAGAACTGATTAGAAATATTGGCCATTTAAATGGGAAATTTCTCTTCATGTCTCAAATTAAACCAGTCTCACAGGTTCCTCCAGAAAATGAAACAGGAAGTGCAATATATTCCTGTGAACTCATGGAAGATCTTAAGCTCTTGTTCTAGAAAATAGATAAGTACACATGTCCCAGGGAATCAGGGAACTTTTCTGAATAATTATTCTATTAGTCCAGTGTCTAGACCGCTACTCTCTTCAAAATGATTCAATTTCTTTTTACTAGATGTCTTTACCTTGCATTAACAAACTGCCATGAAAAAGTAACTTCATTGCCAATTACTTCTAGTATTAATTTTGACTTTTGCCTTTTCAACCTTTTTTGCTAAATTTATATCTTCTAGGCTGCAAGGCTTCATGCAACTTCCAAAGGCTGAAACAATCTCATGTTTTCTGCCTCCAGGGCCCTTAGGACAGGCTTCTAGAGATTTTTATTCCCAGTAGGCAGGAACTACAGCCTTATCTCAGCTTTGAAGAAGTTACCAAGAGCAGATCTCCATCCTTCAACATCCCTTTAAGAATAAGGGAATAAATTCTTTGATGGGAAATAATGTAGGAAGGATGGAAGAAAATTAAACTGTTACTCAAGCTACTTTCATAGACTGCAATACGCTGATCAGTCCTTCAGCAAGGCCAGGAGGACACCTTCAAAACAAAGGAAGATTTCTACTGGGATTGCTAACAACTCATTTCCCGTATACCTGTGGAAGGAGAACAAGAAAAACAATCTTCAAGTGGCTGCCCTACACCAATAAAATCATTTATTCCCTAAGACTAAAACCATGGGGGAAGCTATAGATTAAAAGCTGGAAACTGCCAGCAAGTCTTTCAGGCTGTACACTCTTCTCTTTCCCCTTCCTCTCTATATGTCCATATCAAAGGAAATGGAAACTAAAGAATGATATATAAACTGAATTCCTTGGACACTCAGGGTCCTTCTCACTCTCTGCCTCTGTGAGAAGACCATGCTCTGTCTGTGGAGTGTTAATCCCTTTTCTAATAAATTTTCCCTGACTCTAAAACAAAAAACTGGCAAGGGGAAGCAGAAGATGTGATTAGAGGAGGACTCGACCCACCATCGATGACTTTGAAAAGCCAAGGAATGCAGCAGCCTTTAAAAGCTGGGAATGAACACTAGCTTATAGCCATCAAGAAAACAAATACCTCAGTCCTACAACTGCAAAGAATCAAATTCTGTCAACAATCTGATGAAGAGTAAACATATATTCTCTTAGAGCTTCCAGAAAAAAATGCAGCCTGCCAACACCCTGATTTCAGTGTGATGAGACCATACTGGACCTCTGAGCTACAAAACTCTGAGATAACATATTTGTGTTGTTTAAAGCCAATACACTTTGGTAATGTGTTGTGATAGCAATAGAAAAACATTTTATTATCTTTCTTGATTCTGTGGGTTGAGTGGGTTCACCTGGTTCATCACATGTTACTCCATGTGATGTCTGTAAGAACTCTAGTCCTCTGAGAATTTGATTGGGCTGAGATGTCCAAGATGGCTCACTCATATGACCAGCAGAGGCAGTTTGGTGTTTGTGATCTATTAGGAGCTCAGTTGAGGCTGTTGCTCAGAGTGCTTATCCATGGCCTTTTCATGTGACTTGGACACATTGTGGTTACTGGATTCTGAGAGGAAGCTTCCCGAGACTGAGCATTACAAGATACCAAGCTAGAAGCTGCGAGGTTTCTTATGCCTCTGGCCTGGAACTGTCACAGTGTCACTTCAATTAAATTTTATTAAGGCAGCCAAGATTCACTGTGGGAATGGGCTATATAAGGGTGTGATTACCGACAGACATACTACATTGGGGTCAGTTTTTAGAGACTAGCTACCACACAGAGTAACTCTTTTTTTTGCAGCCTTATCTTCATCTTATTTCTCTTGGCCTATGCACTTTTAATTCTCTCTGCTCATGCCTAATAGAACTAGGAACTCATAATTTTTCCCAGAAATTCACACCATTTCAGCTTTCTACCTAATAATGCTTTGTGGAAAAAACCTTTCCATGCCTATTTATAATACTTATGCCCGATTCTAATGTGTGGTTTTTTTCCCCTATATCACCAAGAAATTGTCTGTTACCAGCTGGGTGTCCTAAAATTCAACTCAATTCTGCTACTACCTAACTAGAGATAGCATCAGATCTCACAGGTTAAGGGCTCAGTCCCATAAGACTGCCCTTCTTCTGATGGCAATCACAAGTCCAGGTTCTTACCTGGGCTTCTGACAAACCAGCCCACCTCTTGGTTTCAGCTATACAAAAAATTATGTGTGTATAACAATAAGACCTAAAAAGGAAAAAAGAGAATTGTCCATAATCATTTATAGGGCTGAAACTATGGGTATCTTTTATGTATGTATGTATGTATGTATGTATGTATGTATGTATGTATGTATGTATATATGTATGTATTTTAATGTTAATGTTCTAATATCATAAAGCTGTGACTGCTAAAATAAATTTTAAAAGTGTGGAACTATTAGGTTCCAAAGTGTCAATAACCTTGTCACTTGCATCAGCAGCATTGGCTTAAGGTGTGAGTTTCTTAGAAATGCAGAATCTCAAGCCCCACTTCAGACACACAGCATCCAAACCTATATTTTAGCAAGATCTGCAGGTGATTTCATAAGGCATTGAAGACTGCAAAACATATTCAATGCTCAACACAGTCTTCTACTTACTAAATTTATAGGCTTTACTTAACCCACCTTTTTGCAAAGATCGCGAGGACAGCATACATGATAAAGGATACTTATTCACATCTCTTCCACTGCTTTCTGCATCTCTTCAGCTCAATTCTATCCAGCCACTTCCGGCAAACTAGAGTAAGCAATGGGAATACACAAGTCAGTAAGTGGGTAGAGCTACCTTGCCCTACAGTAGGCCATAGCTACCAGGTTATCCCGTGCTGCCAGACCAGGGACTGGCTCAGTGATGCTCACCTGTAATCCCAGCTCGGAGAAGCCTGAGGCTGGTGGTTCTTGATGCCTGGGAGATTCGGAGCTACAGGTTTGTGTAGAATGGGCTCCCACACCGGGCCGCACTGGGCCTCGCATCAGCATGGGGTTCCTGGGGAAGCCACCAGTATCAGGTTGTCTGAGGAATGGGAACACGGCCCAAGCTCGACCAGAGCAGGTCAAACTTGCCGTGATGGGCAGTGGTGGGACCACGCCTGCGAGCAACACCCGCAGTTTCGCCTGGGCATCCTACTGAGACTCGGTGTCTCTTCTTTAACTTCCCTTTCTATTTTAAAAGCGTTATTCCCCAGCAAACCTGGTTACATACTAATGTTAAAAGACAAAGTGATAGGTAGTAAAACATTTCAGAGTTTATTCAACCAAAAATAGATTCCAATCAGGCAGCATCCAATCTAGCACATAGAAAGAAGTCCCGAGGAGGAGACGCAAAAAGTAAAAGACTTTTATAGACCGAAGAGAGTACGAATGAGGAAATTATGCTACCACACAAAAAGCATAATGGTATTGTAAGGTACTTTTCTTTAAGGGATGGCAGGGGTCTATCAGGCAATTCCTGATTGATTGATTAAAGATTCCATGTCTGGGAGGGCCAAAACTGTAATTGTCTTGTTTTGGTGACTTGGGGCTTAGCATATCCTACTCCCTTTTGGGCCCATTGTCTTTCTTTCTTTTCTTCTTTTTATAATTAAAAAAAAAACAGTACCATATGCTTGATCTTTAGGTTTTGCACACAGAGAAAAGTGGTGCAGGAAGTTGGCATCAGAAGAAACTCTATTATCCTGGGGATTTCTCCACCCTATGTTCAGCCTTTCCCAAAATCAGTAAGACTGTATTGAAATTCGTAAATATTACTGCATAAGAATTGCATTGTATGAGAACTATAAAATCCAAGATACATTTGCAGCAGGTCTGAACTTCAAGTTTTTTCAGGGACTTTTCATGCAAAAACCTGTATGAAAAATGTTCTTATTGGATTGAACAAAAGACCTAAAGAGATTTGATAAAAGAAGATAGCAAATAAGCACATGAAAAGGTCTTCAACATCATAAGCCACTAGGGAAATGTAAATTACAACCACAGTGAAATGTCACTATATACCTATTAGAATGGCTAAAATGAAACTAGTGAAAATACCAAATGCTGATGAGGCTGTATATATTTCTGGTGGGAATGTAAAATGGTATAGCCACTTGAAAAACAGTTTGGCAGTTTCTTTAAGAACTAAACATGCAAGTACAACACCACACAGCAGTTTCATTCCTAGGCATTTATCCCAGAGAAATGAAGACCAATGTTTACACAAAAACCTTGTAAAAAAATAAAATAAAGGGAGCCACTTTAAAATGAAGCAGGGGCTGACATCTCAAAGGAACTGCCTTGCAGGTCTTATGCCTCAAACTTTTGAATATTAAAACAGGCCAAAATAACCTATGGGCTAGGCCTAAAGCAACATTGTGTCCCAAATAATTATTTTCAAGTATAACAAGAATATAACAAGAAAGCAGATATTATGACCAAGGAGACTAATTGCTACCAGACTAAAAATTAAAAACATTCTTTATAGTTAACATCACTATGTTATCTTATCAGCAAAATAGAAATGTCTTCTTTCTATTGATGTAACTATTCCCCTTTCCTTTCTCACAAATATTTGTCTCCTAATTAAAACACTGTCTGGGCTTCTGCCTTAATCTGTGCTTCCTGAACAGTTATTTAAAAAACAATTTAAATAAATGTTATCTCTCACTTTGAAAGGTCTTTTAGTTTTAGATTAGCACCTGTACACAAATGTTTATAGTAGCTTTACTCATAATAGTCGAAAACAACCCAAATGTCCTTTATGGGGGGAATGTTCGAACTGATAAAATCATATGACAGAATACTACTCAGCAATAAAAAGAAATGAACTATTGATTCACTCATCAACCTGGATGAATCTCCAGAGAGTTATTGTGAGTAAAAAAGCCAATCTCAATAGATTACATACTGTATGTTTTTATTTATGTAACATTCTTGAAATTACAAAGCTATAGAAATGGAAGGCAGATTAGTGTTTGCCAGAATTGAGGCAGAAGGACAAGAGAAAAGTGGATGTGGTTATAAAATGGCAACATGAGGGATTCTAATGGTGATGGAAAAGTTGTATATCTTAACATTATTAACATCGATATATTGGTAGTGATATATGTATATTTTTTCTTTCTTTTTTAAAAATTTAATTTCTATTATGGAGACATTGGTTAAGAAAATCCATTCGGTTTGGGGTATACAATTTAACAGTAAGGCATATATATATATATATACATATCTATATTACATTGTATGTTCCCCTCCAATAGTTAGATTTCTTTCTCTAACATATTTGACTCCTTTTACCCATCTAATACCCTCTTCCTCCCTCCTCTCCTACCCTCTAGTAACCACTAGTCTATTGTCCATGTCCATGAGTCTGTTTTGTTTGTCTTGTTCATTTGTTGCTTTTAGGTTTATATCTCACATACAAGTTATATCATGTAGTTTTCAACTTTTTCTGTCTGGCTTATTTCGCTTAGCATGATTATCTCGGGGTCCATTCATGTTGTCACAAATGGCAGTATTTCATCTCTTCTTATGGCTGAGTAATATTCCATTGTATATATGTCCCACAGCTTCTTAGCCAATCATCTACTGTAGGACATTTCAGTTGCTTCCATATCCTGGCCACCGTGAATAATGCTGCTATGAACATCGGTGTGCAAAAATCTTTTCAGATATGGGTTTTCAAGTCTTTGGGGTAAATACCCAGTAATGGGATTGCTGGATCATATGGTAGATCAATTCTTAGTCTTTTGAAGAACCTCCTACTGTTTTCCATAGTGGCTGTACCAATTTGCAGTCCCACCAGCAGTGTATGAAGGTTCCTTTTCCCCCACAACCTCTCCAACATTTGTTATTATTTGTCTTGTTAATAATAGCCATTCTTACAGATGTGAGATGGTATCTCATTGTGGTTTTGATTTGCATTTCCCTAATAGCTAGCGATGTTGAGTATCCTTTCATATGTTTGTTGGCCATTTGTATGTCTTCTTGGTAGAAGTGTCTGTTTAGGTCCTCTGCCCATTTTTTAAATGGATTGTTTGGTTTTTTTTGTTGTTATTGAGTTGTATGAGTACTTTGTATATTTTGGATATTAGGCCCTTATTGGAGGCGCTGCTTGCAAATATATTTTCCCATTCAGATGGTTTTCTCTTTACCTTGTTGATGGTTTCCTTTGCTGTGCAGAAGTTTTTTAGTTTGATGTAGTTCCATTTATTTATTTTAGCTTTTACTTTTCTTGCCTTTGAGGTCAAATTTATAAAATCCTCTTTAAGGTCTCTGAGTTTAGTTCTAATGTTTTCTTCTACACAATTTATTGTTTCAGGTCTTATATTCAGGTTCTTAATCCATTCTGAGTTAATTTTGATGTGCGGTGATAGACACAGTCTAGTTTCCTTCTTTTGCAGGTGGCTTTCCAGTTTTCCAAGCACCATTTATTGAAGAGGCTTTCTTTTTTTCAGTGTCTGGTTTTGTTTTTTTGGTCAAAAATTATTTGCCCATATAAAAATGGATTTACTTCTGGACTCTCGATTCTGTTCCACCGGTCTGTGTGTCTGTTTTTCTGCCAATACTATGACGTTTCGATTATTGTCACTTTGTAGTATAATTTGAAGTCGGGAAGAGTGATGACTCCAGCCTCGTTCTTTTTTCTCAGGATGGCTTTGGCAATTCAGGGTGTTTTGTGCTTCCATGCAAATCTGATGATTTTTCATTCTATCTCTTTAAAAAATGCCGATGGGATTTTGATGAGGATTGCATTAAATCTGAATAATGCTTTAGATAATAAGGTCATTTTAACTATGTTGATTCATCCAATCCCAGAACACAGTATACCTTTCCTTTTTTTTTTTTTTGTATGTTCTTCACTTTCTTTCAATAGGGTCTTATAGTTTTCATTATATAGGTACTACACATGTTTTGTTAGATTTATTTCTAGGTATTTTTTTGTTGTTGCGATTGTGAAAAGAATTATTTTTTCTACTTCTTTTTCTGACACTTCGTTATTAGAGTATAGGAACGCTATGGATTTTTGAACATTGATTTTTGTATCCAGAAACTTTACTGTATTTGCTTATTGTTTCTAGTAGTGTTCTTGTGGAGTCTTTAAGGTTTTCTATATAGAGAATCATGTCATTTGCAAATAGTGACAGTTTGATTTCTTCATTTTCTATTTGGGTGCCTTTATATCTTTCTCTTGCATGATTGCACTTGCTAGGACTTCCAATGATATATTGAATAACAGTCATAAGAGTGCACAGCCTTGTCTTGTTCCTGATCTCAGAGGGATGGTTTTTAGTTTTCACCATTAAGTATAATGCTGACTGAGGGTTTGTCATATATGGACTTTATTATGTTAAGGTACTTTTCTTCTATACCGATTTTGTTAAGTGTTTTGATCGTAAATGGATGCTGTATTTTGTCAAAGGCTTTTTCTGCATCTGTTGACATAATCATGATTCTTATTTTTTAATTTGTTTATGTAGTGTGTCACATTAATCTATTTGTATATGTTGAACTATCCCTGAGCCCCTGGGATGAAGCCCACTTGATCGTGGTGCATGATCTTTTTAATAAATTGCTGTTTTTGGTTCACTAGTATCTTATTTAAGATTTTTGCATCTGTGTTCATGAGAGATATTGGTCTGTAGTTTTTTTATGTGTGTTATCTTTACCAGGTTTGGGTATCAGAGTAATATTGGCTTCATGAAATGAGTTTGGAAGTATTGCCTCCTCTTAGTTTTTTTGGAAGAATTTGAGGAGAATAGGTATTAAATCTTTTTTGATAGTTTGGTAGAAGCCATCTGGTCCTGGACTTCTCCTTTTTGATGATTTTTGATGATTGTTTCAATTTCCATACTGCTGATTGGTCTATTTAAATTTTCTAGTTCTTCTTCATTCAGTCAAGGAAGGTTGAATCTTCTAAATACTGGTCTATTTTTTCTAGGTTATTAAATTTGGTGTCATATGCTTTTTCATAGTATTATTGTATGATTCTTTGTATTTCTCCAGTGTCTGTCGTAATTTTCATTCTTTCAGTCTTGATTTTGTTTATTTGTGTCTTTTCTCTTTTTTCTTTAGTGAGTCTAGGCAGGGGTTTGTTGATTTTATTAACTTTCTCAAAGAACCAGCTCTTTGTTGTATTTATTTTTTCTACCATTTTTTTGTTATCAATTTTATTTATTTCTGCTCTAATGTTAATTATTTCTTTCCTTCTGCTGACTTTAGGCTTCTTTTCTTCCTCATTTCTAGTTTTTAAGATGAAGTGTTAGGTTGTTTATTTGGACTTGTTCTTGTTTTTGAGATAGGCCTATAATGATATGAACTTTCTTCTTACTACCCCTTTAGCCATGTCCCAAAAGTTTTGATATGTTTTATTATTATTATCATTAGTTTCTATGTATCTCTTGGTCTCTCTTTTTATTTCTCCTCTGACTCAGTCATTCTTCAGTTGCATGTTGTTTAATCTCCATGTATTTGTGGTTCTTTCTGCTTTCTTTTTATAGTTGATCTCTAGCCTTAAAGTATTATGATCGGATAATATGGTTTGTATGATTTCAACTCTCTTATATTTGTTGAGACTATCTCTGTGTCCCAGTATGTGGTCAATTCTTGAAAATGTTCCATAGAGATGTGCAGTAGAGAAGAATGTATAAGCAGTTATTTTGGAATGAAGGCTCTGTAAATGTCAATTATGTCCAGTAGGTCTAATGTGTCATTTAAGAATATTATTTACTTATTGATTTTCTGTTTGGATGATCTGTCCATATCCAACAGTGTGATATTTAGGTCCCCTACTACAATAGTGTTTTGGCCTGTTTCTCCCTTTAGATCTGTTAGTAATTGCTTCACATATTTCAGGGCTCCTTGATTGGGAGCATGGTTAAATGTTCTGTCTTCTTGGTGCATGATTCCCTTTATCATAATGACGTGTCCCTCAGTATCTTTCTTTACCTTTTTGATTTTGAAGTCTATTTCATCCACTAGTACTACTACTCTCACTTTTCTCTTAATGCCATTTGCTTGAAATATCATTTTCCGCCCTTTCACTTTGAGTCTACATTTATCTTTGGAACTGAGATGTGTCTCTTGGAAGCAGAATGTGGTTGGCTTTTGACCCAATCTGCATCTCTGTGCCTTTTTACTGGTGAGTTCAGTTCATTTACATTTAAAGTGATTATTGAAATATGAGTTCTTCTTATAGCCATTTTATATTTTGCTTTCTGGTAGCTCAGTGTTTCTATTGCTTCCTTGTGCTTATTTGTCCATTGTTTGTTTTTTTTAAATTTTCTTTGGGTTTTGTGGTTTTTCCCTCTGGTCCTTCTAGTTTTATATTGTACACTTCAGTTCTCAATCTTTGGAATGTGGTTACCATAGTTATATATATAGTAGTCCAATTTCTTCTGTGTGTGCCTTATCTCCATTCCACTTTGTGAATTTGGATCTTTGAATCCTCCCCTTTTCAGTCACTGTTGTCTCAGTTTTTCCTTATGTATGCTGAACGTTCATTACTATCTTGCTATAGCAAGTCTCTTCTTATTGTTTAAGCTTATAATGCTCTGTTCTTAGTAAGGATTGCACTTCTCTACTTCTATCTGCCTGCTAGTTGCTTTACTCTTAGTTATGTATTTCTTTCATCATTTTGTTTTAGGTGAACTGACCCCTTTCAGTATTTCCTGTAGTGCAGGCCACATAATGGAGAATTTCCTCAATTTTTGTATGTTTGGAAACGTCTTTGTTTCTCCTTTATATCTAAAGGAGAGCTTTGCTAGGTATATTATTTTTAGCTTTCATTTAATGGTTCAATTATTTTATTCCACTTCTTTGTGGCTCTTAAGTTTTGTGCTGAGAAGTCTGACAATAATCTAATGGGTTTTCTTTATAGGTTACTATCTTTTCCCTGGCTGCCCTGAGAATTCTGTTTTTGTCATTGATTTTTGATAATTTAATTCAATGTGTCTTGGAGAAGGCCTTTTTGGGTTGAGATAATGGAGTATTCTGTTGACTTCTTCAATTCCACTCTCCAGCTCATTTCTTAGATTTGGGAAATTCTCATCAGCTATTTGTCTTTAGTGCTTTCTTATCCCTGCCCCTTTTCCTCCTCTTCAAGAATTCCCATTATTCTTATGTTTCCTGTCTGACAGTATCGGTTAGTTCTTGTATTTCTCTTTCATTATTTTTCATTCTTTGGTTTCTCTCTTCTTCCCTCTGATTTATTTCTACATTTCTGTCTTTGATATCACTGATCCTTCCCTCAATTTGATTGACTTTATTTCCCAAGCTTGCTATTTCATTTTTCATCTCTTTTAATGTGATCTTCATCTCCAGTTCTATGTGGTTCTTTTTGAGAGTTTGAATCTCCTTGATCTAGTTTTCATTCTGTTGATCTAGTTTTTTTCAGTTTTTAAAATTCTTGATATAAATAGTTTTGAATCTCATGTGTTTTTTCAGAAGTGCCATCTTGAATTCTCTGTCATTTAAGTTACATATTTCTATGTCTTTAAAGTTATTTTCTGAAGATCTTTCTCTTTCTTTCTAAGCTACCTTGTCACCTTGGTTATTCATGGTGTTTAATGGACAATTTCTCCACCTGGGCAATAATGGAAGTTTTTTTCCAGAAAGAAGATTTGTTATATAAGGTCTCTCAGTAGCCTATTTAAAAGGAGGCATTTTTCTTTTGGTTTCAAGTAGGTGGCGTCTAATCCTCTTGGATCCTTTTTTAATATATAAAGTATTAATAATGCCTTTTTTTCCTTATAGATATTCAATCATGCTCGCTACCCTCAGCCTCAGTCCTTGTCAGTGTTAGCCACAGTTTCAATAGTGTTTTCTCTGATTGCTATGAGTCTTGCAGTGTTTAGTTTTGGAGCATATAAGGGAAGGGCCCTCTGGGTTGGTAGATGGGGTCAGCAGCTCAGACTTGCATTTTGCAACCGTGGGTGGTAATAATCAACTGTTGTTTCTCTGCCATCTCCATTGCTCTGTTTTTTATCCTGATCCCTGGGCACTGCTGCTGCATGGAGCTCACAGCTCTCTCAGGTAGGGTTGTTCGGGGAACCCGCTGCACCTTCTCCCCTCCACCTCCTCCTGTAGGGAGCTCCAGCTGCAAGAGGCAGCTTCTTTGTTTCTCCCTGTATACTGCCTAATTCACGGGGATTCTAACCTGTGTCAGCTCTTATGAGCATATCCCATGCTCAGGTGGTGCTGTTGTGCAAGGTTTTTTATTGAGTTTTAGATGTTCATCTTATTGTTGTTTCAAGGGTAGGGATCTGGGGATGTCTTTCACCCTGCTATGTTTCTGACTTCACTCCTCCTGGTAGTGATATTGCTCTTTAGTTTTGCAAAATGTTATCATTGAGGGCAACTAAGTAAAGAGTGTAAGGGATCTCTCTGTTTCTTCTAACCACATGTGAATCTAAAATTATTTAAAAATTTTAAATTTAATTTTAAAAAGAAGGAGGTCAAGGCACTGATAAATGGGGCTATTTATGGGGTGAGGAGAGACTGAAATGGAGCAGCCAGAGAGTACAGAGAAGAGTAAGAGAAGAGTTGAGTTCAAAGGTCCAAAGGAAGATTCCTTCATGATGAAAGGTTGTCAGTAACTTGCATTCTGCAGAAAATTGACTTTTGTTCCAAAAGAAGAACCAAGGCATTTGAAAGTTTGGAAGTTAATGGTAATGGTCTCCTGAGATTGGAATGCAGATCTCAGCTGTTGAGCAGCTGATGAGACAAGAGGTTGAGACAAATACTGTTCTTGCAACAAGTTTGGTGGTGGGTGGAAAGAAAGAATCTGAAAGAAACATGAGAGAAAGAAGGAATGGTATGTGCTCTCTTTTTGTTGTCTAACAATGGCGATCTAGGCATTCTGTAGTTTTTAGAGAGGTAGGTAAAGAACAGAGAGATGAAAGACACAGGGCAATAATGGAATGGGGAGAGGGGTCAAAAACTCAAAGAAGTATTAATAGTTTCGGAAGTGAGGGAAAACTTTTTCCTCTGAGTAGAGAAAAAGAAGTTGTGTTATATGAAGAGCTAACAAATTAGGAGGTAGGGGAAAAAGAGGCTAAGGGACCATCCATGTTCTCTTCCCTTCAACAAGGTAATGGAGGGAGGAGACAAGAGAACTAAACATCTATCTATATTCAGAGACTGCGGTATGATGATCAGGCCTGCTGCTAGACCACATGAAAACCTGCACAACAAAGGAAGATTTCAGCTGGGAATACTAATAAACCATTTCCCCACACCATGAGGGGAAAACAAGAAAATAGAGTCTTTAATTCACACCCTACACAAAATAAAATTACTCATTCCCTATGGATAAAACCATGGGGAACCTAAGCATCAAAGGTTGGGAACTGCCGGGCAGGCTGTTCATGCTACATATTCTTACCCACTCTCACTACATACTCTTACCAGTCACACTATACCATCAACGGAAAATGAGCAAACAAAGTCTTTAAGCTGTAATTCATAGAAACTAAGAATGGTATATAAATTGAATTACCTGAACACTCGGGAGGTTTTTTTGCCTTTCTTTTTGTCCTTACTTCTTGTCTTTGCTTTTCGTCTTGGCTTTTTTTTTTTATCTTTGCTTTTTGTCTTTACTTCTTATCTTTGCTTTTTTTGTCTTAGTCTTTTCCCCATCCTTCTCTAATTGACTTTCTTTTTAACTCTAACTCTGGTGTACACTCGAATTCTTTTCTTCACTGACTCAAGAACCTTTTATCTCTTCCAGGGCTTGAGCTCCCTTCTACTCAGGGGAATTTGCCCTGATCTGCATCAAAGGCTCATCTTCCCTTCCTCTCCCACTCCAGCCTAGAGCCAGCTATTCATTCAACTTAGCTGGCTCTCTGTTCCAGAAATTTCCTCCAGTTCCTCCAATTTGCCCCTCTCTTTCTCTTCAGAATTTCATTTAATAAATATTAATTAAAGGAACATGGAATTAAAAAGGAAATGTAATTGGTATCCCTTATATTAAACTTTTCTTTTCCATATTTATCTGGGGTACCAGTCTCCTTCATATTACAAGATGATAGATAATAAGATTAGGGAAAAAGGGGGCTTCTGGTCAAGATCACAGAGTAAGTAAATGCTGTGCTTGCCTTGTCTCACAACCACATCAAAATTATAACTAAACTACACATCTACAATTTGAAGTTGCCTGAAGTCTATCTGAAAAAAAGTCCTCCAATAGGGTTACAGAGAAGAGGCCACCTTGAGACTGGTAGGACTTGGTCCAGAGACATGGACCAAGCCAATCTTACATCTGAGAATTGGGAGAGCTATGGGAGCCCTGTCTGAGGAGTGAGGGGTCCTGGCCTCACATTAAGCTCACCAACACAAAGTTCCAGTGCTGAGAAAGAAGTTCCCAAAACTTCTGACTATAAAAACCAGTTAAAATTGTAGCTGAGTGAGACAAAGGGCCACTGGAGTCACAAATGTTCCTGGAGCACCACCAGGGCACATCCAAGGACAATACACCCAAAAAGCAGACTGAGTCGACACCAGAGTCCTGCTAAAGTGAGTCCTGCTCCACAGGGTAAGCCCTATATAACAGCTCCTCCACTGTAGTCAATTGCCAGTCCTCACAACCAATTAATCTGAGGGTCAATCCCTGCCATTGATGTGCTAACAGCAATTGAGGCTCAACTACAACAGGAGGACACAGACAACAAACATAAGAAACACACTTGTAGCACCTAGATCAAGTGACAAAGGAGACAGCACCAGTGGGCCCCAAAGGGCATCTACTACATAAAGTCACTCTGTTAAGACTAGGAGGCACAGAAGCTCTACCTAATACAGAGAAATAAACACAGGTAGCCAAAGTGGGGAGACAAAAAAGCATGTCCCAAATGAAAGATCAGAGCAAAGCTCCAGAAAGAGAACTAGACTAAAATGAAGATAAGCAATCTATCAGATACAGAGTTCAAAACTGGTTATAAGGATGCTCAATGAACTTAGAGAAAGAGTAGATGAACTCAGTAAGGATTTTAACAGACAGAAAACATAAAAATGGAGATTTAAAAAAAAACATAAAAAAGAGCCAGTCAGAAATGAAGAATACAATAACTGAAATGAAGACTACCTTAGGAGGAATTGACAGTAAAGTAGATGAAGCAAAGAATTGAAAAAGCAATTTAGAAGATAAGGTAGCAGAAAACACCCAATCAGAACAACAAAAAGAAAAAAGAATCACCAAAAAGCGAGGATAGGTTATGGGGCCTTCGGGTAGCATCAAGCATACCAACATTCACATCATAGGGATGCCAGAAAGAGAAGAGAAAGAAAGGGATTGAAAACTTATTTCAAGAAATAATGACAGGAAACTTCCCTAATCTGGTGAAGGAAATAGACATACAAGCTCAGGAAGTACAGAGAGTCCCAAAAAAGATGAACCCAAGATACATCACAATTAAAAAAGCCAAAGATGAAGACAAAGAGAATCTTAAAAGCAGCAAGAGAAAAGCAGTTAGTTTCCTACAAGGGGACTCCCATAAGATTATCAGCTGATTTTTCAACAGAATTTTGCAGGCTGGAAGGGAATGGCATTAAATACTCAAATGATGAAAAACAAGGACCTACAACCAATATTACTCTACTCTGCAAAGTTATCATTTAGCATCAAAGGACAGATAAAAAGCTTTCCAGACGAGAAAAAGTTAAACAAGTTCTTCATCACCGAGCCAGTATTATAGGAAATGTTGGAGGGACTTCTTGAAGAAAAAAAAGATAAAGAAGATAAATAATAAAATAACAATAAATACATATCTATCAACAATTACTTTAAATTTAAATTAATTAGATGCTCCTATCAAAAGACATAGAGGGAGAGGAAGGGTGAAGTGGGTAAAGGGAATCAACTGTATGGTAGCTGAAGGAAATTAGACTTTGGGTGGTAATTACACAATAGAATATATAGATGTCGAATTATAATGTAAACCTGAAAATTATATAATTGTATTAACCAATGTTACCCCAATAAATTTAATTTAAAAAACCCTAAAACAAAAGAAAAAGACACAGAGTGGCTGAATAAATAAGAAAACAAAAGCTTTACATGTGCCGCCTATAAGAAACTCATTTCAAAAGACACACACAGACTGAAAGTATAGAAATAGAAAAAAATGTTTCATGAAAATGGAAACAAACAAATAAAATAAAGCTGGGGTAGCAATACTAATACCATACAAAATAGACTTTAAAACAAAGGTTATAACAAGAGACAAAGAAGGACTTAGTTATCTCACTTCTGGGTAATTATCTTGAGAAACCCAAAACACGACTTCAAAGGGCCATGAAAATCTATATATTCACTGCATCAGTGGACATATATCCAGTGGAATACTACGCAGCCATAGAAAGGAATGAAATCTTGCCATATGCAACAACATGAATGGACCTTGTGGGTATTGTGCTAGGTAGAGCAAGTCCGACAGAGAAAGATGAATGCCTTATGATTTCACATACATGTGGAATCTAAAGAACAAAATAAACAAACAAAACGGAAACAGACTCATAGATACAGAGAACATTTTGATGCCTACAGGTGGGAGAGGTGTTGGGGCATTTGGCTGTTAAAGGGGAAGGGATTAAGACATACAAATTGTTAGTTACAAAATAGTAACTAGGAAATATAGTCAATAATATCATAATAACTAAGTGCAGTGTCAGATGGGTACTAGATCTTACCAAGTTACATAAATGTCTAATTGCCATGTTGTACACCTGAAAGTAATATAACATCATATACCCACTGTAATTTAAAAATAAAATATTATTTTAAAAATAAAAATAAAAACAAAACTTCTACTTTGGGTCAGATAAGGGAAGTAAATTAATTACCTTTTATGTACTTTAAGAACTGTGATTTCAAGACTTGGGAGGAATCACTCCTGAGGGAGTTCTGGTCATGCAATGCGATATATAGATGATGCATTATTGAATTGTACACCTGAAACCTACATAATTTTATTAACCAATGTCACCTGCAATAAATTTTTTAAAAAATAAATATTTAAGATTAGGGTGACGGGGATCATGAAATAGAAATGAACAGGAAAAAGAGGAATCCTTTGGGGCCTCCTTGACTTTGGCTTAGGGTTGCTGGAATAACTCCATGGGAAGGAAGAAGGGGTAGGTTTAAGAAAGAGGAACATAATATAAGTGGAACAGAGCTAGAACCAAGAAAGAAGATATTAAACATTATAAAGAAGGGAAAATGGTTTTTCTTCAGCACATTTGGCTCTGCTTCTTTTATCTAGTTAGATATCAAACCCCATCATCTTTTATCGAACAATTCTCTTGTGTCTTCCTTTACGAGTTTGAGAAAGACGTTGTCCCTTTTTTTCCAGCTCGAATATTTTTGTTACCTAAATGTTGCCCTCTTCTCCAGGGCAGAGCCCAGGGCCCTTCAAGATCTTCAGTCTAATGCTTGCTGAACTGAGCTATTTCGGCTTCCCACTTCTGTTTTCAGATAAGGTCTAACGGCTTTATCACTTAAGTCTTTTATTCACTAGATGTTAAATATTTATTTAATAAAAACCACGACAAGCATTTTGGGCAAACCAAAGATAAATTTAAAAAACGGTTTCTGTCTTGAAATGACTCACTAATTTGTGAGACAAAAGACAAGAATAAATTAATGTCACAGGAACTGCCGGCACACCTTAGTGAAACCTACAATTTATTCCGGGTTGAGTAGAAATCCCTATCTACGTGCCTTATAATTTTTCCTTTTTTGGCGTTGTCACACCTCCCTCTCATCCAGATTTTATTGGTTGGTGTGCAACCAATAAATAAATATGATTTTGCATTAACTCATTCGGAAATAGAAAGGGGTCCACATTTGTGTGTAACGAGCATTTGACTCATAAATTTATTTCCGAAAACTTAGTTCGTTGTTCTTGGTGGTCTAGTGGCTAGGATTCGGCGCTCTTACCGCCGCGGCCCGGGTTCGATTCCCGGTCAGGGAAGGGTTCTCTTCAGCGAAGAAGAAAACTATTTGAAGACTATATTTCAATTTTATTTTAATTAAAGCAGTGTTGGTATTTCAAGCGCAAAATGACAAACAAAGTACCTTTCAATTATTTCTAGAATTTGTTAATGAGCTCATAACCTGGCATTTACTGAGTGCTCGGCGCTGTTCTAAGTGCTTTAAAATTTAACTCATTAATTGAATGATCCAGAGAGCGGAAAATTTTGGAAGCAATTGATTAACTTTACGAGTTGGTTGGAATTAGCATAGCACAATGAAAATATAGTTATTAAGATGAGAGAGAAGAAATCGGAAAGTCATTTTCAGGAGGTTTGCGTTAGCTGGTTGTGCGTGAGTTTCTGAATCCCGAGAGCGGCTGAAATTTTGAAACACACTCGCTCTCCTCCGGATTTTCTCCTTTCACTGTTCCAGCTGGGTGCTGGGGGATAACCTAGAAATGCACACACAGTATTGGACCAAAGCGGTTTCGTGACTGCGTGATCTCTCCAGCGCCTCCTCCTGCCTCTCCCTATGAACTACAATTTGTCTGGGGTTTCCAAGATATGGAGTAGGAAAAGATCATAGCATCAAAGGAAAACTGCTGTTCCAAAACTAAGAAGCAGGCAACGACGTGCTCAGCTTCTCTGAATGCACACCCGAGAAACTTATTGATAGCAACTTGAGAAAAAGCAGTTTTTGTTATTCTGATTTTACCAATGTTTGGTTCCTCTGTGCCAATGGGCTTCTGTCTGACAGTATTGGGACTGGAATCTTTGTTACTTGGTTTGTCTAAATAGCAGCCACAGATATATTGCTTATTTCCTACTCATTTCTTATAAAAGTTCAATGAACATATGACCTCCCCTGAAGCTTCCAAAGACCGTGTTGACCCTAATGTTACTTTACTAACGGATGGGTATATGATCTTTTATGATCACGTTAAATGAAGGGAACTCTCTAATTGTACATTCCCTGCTCTTTTCCACCCCTCACATATAAATTCGTACAACACTGAGTTGTAATTACCTGATGAATGTTTGCCTTACCACCTGCTAGTTCTGAGTGTGAGGACTGCAATGGTCAGTGCTTCTGCTGAATACCCAGTGTCCAGCATAGTGCCCGGGTACACAGTAGACACTCAGTCAATACTTATTGAACAGATTCCTGATGCCCACTTGTTGATAGAGTCACTTTCTCTCAAATTATTTCTTCATTTTTTTTCTATTTGTTTCCCCTCCCTTAGTTTGCCATAAAGAGTGCAAACACTAGAGATGGATACAATTGAAGCTGATGAAGCTTTGAACCAATTAGAACCTAGCAGAAGGGCACTCTTGCTCTGTGTACCTTGAGGGGTGAGGGGTTAAAGTTGTCACAAAGTGGTTAGTCTTTACCAATCTCTGATTATTTTGCCCTCAGAGATCCAGAACTGGGGGAGAACATAGCCCTGACAGTAAAGAGGAGAGTTCTGCTGTTGTGAGGGACTGGCAGAGAGTTCAGACTGACACAGCAGATGAGAAAAGAAGCTCCCAGCTTGGGATCTGTGGAAGAACTGGGGAAAGTGAGTCTCTAGCGAGGAGGAAGAGTAGGAGGAGACTATGTTGTTTCTGCTCTCAAAAGCCCTTTTTTAAAGTAATTTTCCTAGAATAATCTTTCCAGGAAATAACATCTGGTAAGTGGTAGAGCAGCGGTCCCATTCTTTTTTGGTACCAGGGATTGGTTTCATGGAAGATGATTTTCTACGGACTGGGGGTCAGGGGAATGGTTTCAGGATGATTCGAACACATTACACTTATTGTGCACTTTAGTTCTATTGTTATTACATACACATGTGTAATAAAATATGTAATAATATGTAATAAAGTAATTATAAAACTCACCATAATGCAGAATCAGTGAGAACCCTGAGCTTATTTTCCTGCAACTAGAAAGTCCCATCTGGGGATGATGGGAGACAGTGACACCCAAAATGTGTTGCTCATGTCCAATCTACTCCATAATCTCATTTTGGGTACTATCACTGCAGAAGACCCTGCTTCATAAAGATAGGATGTTGGAAATGGAAGCAGGCTTTTCAGTATTTTTATGGCAATCTCAAGATATTCTCCCTTGACTTTAATCCAGAAGGTTTGGAGATTTAAAGTTGTCTCAAACATACTTTTAAGGCTGCTGTCCTTTGTGACCTCAAGCAGTTGATCCTCCTCTAGCTAAGACAATGTCAATTCGCCTGGCTTATTCACAAATGGGATCTATTCCTTCCTGGTTTGGGGTCTTTTGTGTTTGGGAGGTAATGCTCAAACTCTTTTGAAAGCTGTGATAGGTGATTATGTAACAATTGGGAGAATGAAGACCCTGGTCCAGTCTCTTTCAAAATCTCTGTTAATGTTTGAAACATGTCAAAAATCCCAATGTTCACTTGTCCCCATAATTCGACTTGGCTTTGAATGAAACCACTTTATCTGCAGACTTGAACACAGTTGTCATTCTCCCCTGCAGTGACAGATTGAGTTGATTAAGCAGGTTGAATATGTCACACAAGTAAGCAAGTTTTGTGACCCATTCTGTGTCACTGAAATGTGCTGCCAATGGTGACTGTTTTTCTTTAAAAACAAAACAAAACAAAACAAAACAAAACCTGGAGCAGCTCAAAAACTCTGACCAGTGATCTACCTTTAGAAAGCCAACTCGTTTCTTTATATAAGAGAAGACGTGTGTGTTCTGAGTCCATTTACTCACAGAGCCGCATGAACAAATGTGAGCTAAGGGCATGTACTTTAACGCGGTTGATAATTTTAATCGCATCCTGCAAAATGTCCAGTCATGGCAGCCGCTCCATCATGCATATACTGACAAAAAATGACCTGATATGTAATCATTTAAAGACTCAAATAGTTATTCAGCTGTGGTGTTAGTTGGCAACAAAAGTGCACATAACATATCCCCATGCACATCCTCCTGAAAAATATATCTCACAAAAACAAGTGTTGTTGTCTTATTGTCAACATCAGTAGACTCATCAACCTGGATTGTGTATCTCTGTGACTCATTAATCCTCTCTAACAATTGTGCCTCAATATCTTCTGCTATTGCATCAATTCATCTAGTTATGGTGCTAGCTGAAAGAGGAACATGGGCCACTTTTTGAACTGCAGCCTCTCCCAAAAGTTCAAAACAAATGTCCTTCACAGCAGGCAGGATCAACTCCTCACAAATAGTAAAGGGCTTCTTAGCTTTTGCAATGAAGTTAGCCACTGAGAATGATGCTCTTAGTGCAGACACATTTGATGAAGTGGTGGCCTTCAATAATTGATTCTGTTCTACATGTTCACCTTTTTTTTTCTTTTGAAAAATTCCAAAGCCTTGTCTTTTAATGCAGGGTACTTAGTCTCACTGTGGCAGAACAATTTTAAAGTTTTTATGGCTTCGTTCAATAGCCAGTCACTACATATTATACAAAGCAGGATCAGAGAATCTGAGTCACCTGTTGCAATGTACCCATAATTTAAATAGAACTTTTGGTATTTTTTTTTTAATGAAGCTTTCTTTTTTGTTGGCAGTCTTAGAGTCTTCTGCTGTCTCATCATTGGGTCTTTCCCCCTTTTCAAAGAAGCTTTCCAGTGACATTTGTTTTTTATTATTTTGACTAGGGTTAGCTTGTGGGCTTACCAAAACTGTGAGTGAGACAAGTGCGCAGAGCGGGAAAGAGGCGCAGATCTAAAGTGGTAAATAAAATAATGGGCAGGCCATGTGTGGACTAAAATAAGTGCTGGCTTCTGACTTAAAGCCTTCCACCAGATGCAGCTGTACAATTGAAGTACACTAACTCACTTACCACTATAAACCTGCCACCAGATGCAATTTAATTGTCACTTGCCACTCACTGATAGGGTTTTGATATGAGTCTGCAAGCAATTGATTTATTATGGTCTCTGTGCAGTCAAACCTCTCTGCTAATGTTAATCTATATTTGCAGACACTCCTCAGCGCTAATATCACCACCTCAGCTCCACCTCAGATCATCAGGCATTAGATTCTCATAGAAATGTAAATCCTATTGTGAACTGAGCATGGGAGAGATCTAGCCTGCACACTCCTCATGAGATTCTAATAATGCCTGATATTATGAGGTGGAGCTGAGACAGTGATGCTAGCTCTGGGGAACACCATAAATACCAATGAATCTTTGTTTGCTTTCCCACTGCTCACCTCCTGCTGTGCTGCCAGGTACCTGTCTGTGGCCCTGGGGTTAGGGACCCCTGTGGTAAAGTATCACAACTAAGAATGGTGAGATGATATTGAATCAATTTTTGACTTTTTTTTTTTTTAGAAGGAGGAGAAGGTCATATGAAGACAAAGTAGAGAGATTTGTAGATCCTGACTTTGAAGATCAAAGAGTTATGGCCACAAGCCAAAATATGCCAGCAGCCACTGGAAGCTGAGTCAAGGATCTGCATTCCCCTGCTAGAGTCTCCACCCTGAGGACACCTTGATTTTGGCATCAGGAGATACTGATGGGACTTCTGGCTCCAGAAGGATTGTGAGAGGATAAATTTCTATTGTTTTAAGACACACTATTTGTGGTAATTTGTTACAGTAGCCACAGGAAACTAAAACCCAGGCACTATGCAATAAATTCCATATAAACAGTTCCAGTACTACAGGAAATTGTAAGAAAGCCTACTTTTTATTGGAATGTTGGATAAAAGCTTACCAGCATCAAATTTTAGGGAGATGAATGGCAAAACAAATAGAAATTCCAGCGTTAGCTTTCTTTATTGTGACCTTATTTCTGACGTAATTCACACAATGTGTTTTCATTTTATGATACCCTTGTCAGAGTCAAAACTTTTGGGTCAGGGAGACCCACGGGCTCCCATCTACTCTAAGACGAGAAATGTAGGCAGTGAGCGCCTTTTTCAATGTATTCCATTATATCATGACAATAACTATACTTTGACATGATTCAAATCTTATTAGAGTTTAAAATGAGTGAACCAACGCCTCCCTGGGGCATTTCTGAGAAGACTGCGGTCCTTCGGCATTTTAACCTCCGCAAAGAGCAAGGGCTGTGCTTTCTGCCCCTTTGGTCAAGTAGCCTTTCTTTCATAGAGTCCCCTCCGCCAAAATCACTCGCGGAATCACTCGGCTGCGTCAGGGCTCGGTCTGGCCATCACCATCTGCGGAGGACCTGAAACCTACCCCGTGAGCGCGACCCTTCCCTCCTGTGTTGGTGACAAGAGTGGTGGGCATCTTAAATTCGTTGGTTTCCCTGCGAAATACTCCCAGTTGTGGGCAAGGCGTCAGGCTGTGTGGCAGCTTGACATCAGGCAGAGATTTTCTGATGGTACTGGGAGAAGGACCAGAGAAGGTCCCAGGAAAGAGATACACAGGGAATCCTGACGGGACATTTACTGTTAGAGAAAATATAAGAGGAGTAGCACTCCAGGAGTGAAGTAGTCATCTAGCGATCTACCACTAGGTCAAGCCTCCAGCCTCTCGGAGGACATGGGCTTCAAACTTACAGCTAGTGAGACTTTTCCTTCTCACAACTGCCTGGACTAATAGACGCCTTTCTTCATGCCCTCTGTGGACAGTTTTCACATTCTCCAAAGTCAGGCCCATTCTTCTTTGATTTCTGTTTAAGCAGGGGTCAGAGATAACTTCCCTAGAACAATGCTCAACCTAAAATAAATTAAACATTCTAATCTATTTGTCCACTATTGAGAGGCCAATATAGTCTAGGCACAATTCTAGGTATAAGAATGAGTAAAAGACAAAAAGTGCTTTTATGCATACAATCCTTTTTACAAACAAGGAATTGGAATGTCAGTTTCCTGGAATTTGCTTGTAACTCAAAACAGATCTTTTCAATGACTCCCAAGGAATAATTTATGTTTGGAATAATTGCTGTTCTTTCTCCAGCCTTTCTGCACAGTGCTTATTTTCATGTTTGGAACCATATGCAAATCTGAGAAGAGACACTCTACAGAAAGCGCCAGAGCCTTGTTTCACAACTGCCTGACACATCCCACCAGTACCAGGCGCCCTCTCTCTTCCTGCTTTTCAGTTGGGGATCAGCTGCACCCCATGTCTCTGTGACTTGGGGTGTGGGCGCTCTGCTTTGAGCAGACCCTCTGCACACGTTGGGAGACAATTTTTCATGAGTCTCAGTTTCTGAATGTATTGAGAATCTCTGTTGTTTTCACTCACTAACAACCAATGCTCTGATTCTTCAATTAAATTCTAACATTACCTAGAGTTATCACTGATCCCACAGGTTCAGGGTTCAATCCCACAGACTGTCCCCGACTTCAGACACCATTTGCAAGTCCCAGACCTCTCTGGTTTCTGACTGATCAGCTATAAATTAGGAGTGATAAATCAGGTTGGATAATTTACTAGAACTGCTCACAGCACCCAGGAACACACTTACCTAACTTTCATTTCCTGGTTTATTATAAATAAATAAAGCTCAGGAAGACCTAAATGAAAAAGATGCATAAAGCAAGGTATGGGGGTTGGGAGAGGTGCATGGAGCTTCTATGCCCTCTCCAGTTGTTCCCCCTTCCTAACACTTTTATGCATTCATCAGCTCCGAAGCTCTCCTAATTCTGTTATTTGGGGGGTTTTATGAAGTTTATCATGTAGGTGTGACAGATTATTAACTCACTCTCCAGCTCCTCTCCCCTCTGGGAAGTTTGGGAATGGGGGTGGGGATGAAATTTCTAGGCTTATAATCATGGCTTGATCTTTCTGGTGGGTTTTGATGGGGATTGCATTATGTCTGTATAATGCTTTAGGTAATGTGGTCATTTTAACTATGTTGATTCTTCCAATGCATGAATACAGAATATGTTTCCACTTCTTTGTACCTTCTTTGATTTTTTTAAATAGGGTCTTATATAGGTCCTTCGCATGTTTCGTAAGATTTATTCTTAGGTATTTTTTGTTGTTGTTGTTGCAATTACAAAAGAAATTATTTTTTCCACTTCTTTTTCTGATGCTTTATTATTAGATTATAGGAACGATATGGATTTTTGAACATTGATTTTATATTCAGAAACTTTACTGTATTTGCTTATTGTTTCTAGTAGTGTTCTTGTGGAGTCTTTAGGATTTCTATATAGAGAATAGTGACAGTTTGACTTCTCCATTTTCTATTTGGATGCCTTTTACATCTTTCTCTTGCATGATTGCACTCACTAGGACCTCCAAAGTTATATCGAATAAGAATGGCAATAGTGGACAGTCTTGCCTTGTTCCTGATCTTAAAGGGATGGTTTTTAGTTTTTAACATTAAGTATAATGTTGGCTGAGGGTTTGTCATATATGGCCTTTATTATGTTAAGGCACTTTTCTTTTGTACCGATTTTGTTAAGTGTTCTGATCATAAATGGGTGCTGTACCTTGTCGAAGGCTTTTTTTTTTTTTTACTGATATAATCATATGATTCCTATTTTTTAATTTGTTTATATGGTGTATCAGATTAATCTATTTGCATATGTCAAACCATCCCTGTGCCCCTGGAATGAAGCCCACTTGATCATGATGTATAATCTTTTTAATATGTTGCTGTATTTGGTTCGCTAGTATCTTATTTAGAATTTTTGCATCTGTGTTCATTAGCAATATTGCTCTATGGTTTTCCTGTTTTGTGTTATCTTTACCAGGTTTTGGTATCAGGGTAATATTAGCCTCATAAAATGAGTTGGGAAATATTGCCTCCACTTCGATTTTTGGAAGAGTTTGAGGAGAATAGATATTAAACCTTCTTTGAATGTTTGGTAGAATTCACTGATAAGGCCATCTGGTCATGAATTTTTACATTTTGATAGGTTTTTGATGATTGTTTCAATGTCCATACTAATGATCAGTCTATTTAGATTTTCCAGTTCTTCCTGAGTCAGTCTAGGAAGATTGTATTTTTCTAAGTATTGGTCCATTTCTTCTAGGTTATTAAATTTGGTGTTATATACTTTTTATAGTATTTTTGTATGATCCTTTGTATTTCTGCAATGTCAGTTGTAATTTCCCCTCTTTCATCCCTAATTTTGTTTATTTGTGTCCTTTCTCTTTTTTCTTTATTGAGTCTAGACAGGGGTTTATAAATTTTATTAACTTTCTCAAAGAACCAGCTCTTCATTGCATTTATTTTTTCTACTTTTTTTGTTATAAATTTTATTTATTTCTGCTCTAATTTTGATTCTTTTCTTCTGCTGACTTTAGGCTTTATCTTTTTACTTTTCTAGTTTTTTAAGATGAAGCAGTTTGTTTATTTGGTCTTGCTCTTGTTTTTGGAGATAGGCCTGTAATGAATGACCATTTTTGCTTGTCCCAAAAGTTCTGATATGTCGTACTATCATTATCATTCATTTCTATGTATCTCTTGATCTCTCTTTTTATTTCTTCTCTGACCCAGTTATTCTTCAGCAGCATGATGTTTAATATTCATGTATTTGTGGTTCTTCCTGATCTATTTTTGCAGTTAATCTCTAGTTTGAAAGCATTATGATCAGAGAATATGGTTGGTATAATTTCAACCCTCTTATATTTGTTGAGGCTATCTCTGTGTCCAAGTATGTGGTCAATACTTGAGAATGTTAGTAATTGCTTTACATATTTCAGGGCTCCCTGATTGGGGAGCATAGATATTAATAAGCATTCTTTCTTCTTGGTGCATGATTCGTTTTATCATAATGAAGTGTCCCTCAGTATCTTTCTTTACATATTTTATTCTGAAGTCTATTTTGTTCGTTATTAGTACTGCTACTACTACATTTCCCTGAATGCCATGTGCTTGAAATATCATCTTTCACCCTTTCACTTTGAGACTATAGTTGTCTTTGGAAT
Source organism: Macroglossus sobrinus (assembly GCA_004027375.1). Lineage (NCBI taxonomy): Eukaryota > Metazoa > Chordata > Mammalia > Chiroptera > Pteropodidae > Macroglossus > Macroglossus sobrinus. Next base: position 179,220 of record PVKZ01002404.1, read on the forward strand.
TGAGATGTTTCTCCTGGAGGCAGCATATGGTTGGGTTTTGTTTTTTGATCCATTTGCAACTCTGTGCCTTTTTATTGGTGAGTTCAGTCCACTTATATTCAGAGTGATTATTGAAATATGAGGTCTTATAGCCATTTTAAATTTTGCTTTCTGGTATGTTGGTGTTTCCATTGCTTCCTTGCCCTTGTGTTTCTGTTTTCTTTATTTTGGTTGACTTTTGTGGGTTCCCTCTGGTCTTTCTTCTTTCATGTTATATATTTCAGTTCTGAATCTTTGGTGTGTGTTTACCATTACAAGTATGTAATGGATAGTTTTATATATATATATATATATATATATATATATATATATATATATATATATATATACAGTCGTCTATTTTCTTCTACGTATGCCTTATCTCCATTCCTCTTTGCAAATTTGTATCTTTGAATCGTCCACTTTTCATTTATTGTTGTCTCATTTTGTCCCTATGTATGCTGAAGATTCATTACTATCTTACTATAGTAATTCACTTTTTATTTTTAAGCTTATAATGCCCAGTTCCTAGTAAGTATTGCACTCCTCTGCTTCTATCAGCCTGTTAGTCACCTTACTCCTAATTATGGTTTTGGGGTTTTTTTTGTCATTTTGTTTTAGGCAAGCTGACCCCTTTCAGTATTTCCTGTAGTACAGGCCTCGTAGTAGAGAATTCCCTCAACTTTTGTATGTCTGGAAAGGTCTTAATTTCTCCTTCATATCTAAAGGAGAACTTAGCTGGACACATTATTCTAAGCTGGTAGTTCCTTTCATTTAATGTTTTAAATATTTGATTCCATTTCTTTCTGGTTGGTAAGGTTTGTTCTGAGAAGTCCAACAATAATCTAATTAGTTTTCCTTTATAAGTTACCATTTTCTTCTCCCCGGCTGCCCTGAGAATTCTGTCATTATCATTGATTTTTGATCATTTTAATACAATATGTCTTGGTAAAGTCTTTTTTAGGTTGAGATAATTGGGTATTCTGTTGCCTTCTTGAATTCTAAGCTCTAGCTCATTCCTTAGATTTGAGAAAAATTCATCATTTGTCTGAAAATGCTTTCTAGTCCCTGCTCTTTTTCCTCGCCTTCAATAATGCCCATTATTCTTATGTTTCTTCTGCTGATGGTATCAGCTAGTTCTTCAATTTCTCTTTCATTATTTTTCATTTTTAGGTTTCTCTTTTTTTCTTCTGATTTATTTCTGGATTTCTATCTTTGATATCACTGATCCTTTCCTCCATTTGGTCAGCTCTATTTTTCAAGCTTGCCATTTCATTTTTCAACTCTTGCAGTGGTTTTTTTTTTTTTTTAATCTCCAGATCTATTCTATTCTTTTTGAAGGTTTCAATCTCCTTGCTCTGCTCAACTAAGTGTTTTTTCAATTCCTGAAATTGTTAATATGACTCCTTTCGGAACTCACTGAGTTTTTTCAGAAAGACCATCTTGAATTCTTTGTCATTTAGTTGCATAGTTCTATGTCTATAAGCTTATTTTCTAGAGATTTTCTCTTTCTTTCTGAGATGCCTTGTCACCTTGGTTGTTCATGGTGTTTAATTGACAATTTCTCTGCCTGGGCACTAGTGGAAATGTATTCTGCTTTTTCTCCAAAAGGAAGATTTATTATATAAATGTCTCTCTTTAGCCTGCTGCAAAAAAAAAAAAAAAAAGGCACTTTTCCTTTGGTTTCCAATTAGTGGCTTCTAAGCCTCTTGGATCTCTGCTTTATATAAAGTCTAAATAATGCCTTTTAATTTTCTTATAAATATTTAATCACGTTCATTACCCTCGGTGTTACCAACAGTTTCGGTAGCGTTTGCTCAGATGCCCCTGGGGCTCCACGTTGTTAGATCTAGGTGGGCATGCGGGGAGGGGACCTCTGAAATGGGGGACGGGGGTTGTGGCTCAACCTCAGTTTTGAAACCGTAGGCAGTAAAAATCAACTGTTGTTTTTCTGCCATCCCACTTTTACGTTTTTTACCTTGATGATTAAGCCCTGTTGCTGTATGCATGGAACTCACAGCACTCTCAGGCAGGGCTGTTCATGGAACTTGCTGCACCTTCTCCCCTCCCCTTTCCCTTAAAGGGAGCTCTAGTGGCTCCAAAAGGTAGCTTCTTTATTTCTCCCCGTTTACTGCCTGAGACCCAGGGTTCTGACCTGTGGTAGCTCTTGTGTGCAGATCTCACGCATAGATGTACTGGTGTGCAGTTTGGCTGTTTTTTGTGCCATGCTTCATAAATTCCAGAAAGTAATATTCTTATCATTAAGGATGGGAAGTTGAAGATGAGAGAATCCTGTAACCTGTTAAAATAATTCTTATCTTCCTTTGACTTCCTCATCTATTTGAGTTACTTTTTCACTATTGCCTATCTTTGTTCAACCTAGTATGAAAACATTTCAATTTTGCTACTTCCTTGGGTATTCATTTTCTTATGAAAGCTCAGGTATCATGTAAGACTTACATTAAATAAATATATGCTTTTTTTCTTGTTCATCTGTCATGCCAAGCCCAGCTGAAAAACCCAAGAGGGTAGAGGTAAAATTCTGCGTCCCCTACATCTCTGGCCCAGGAGTCTCTTGTCTTCCACTAGCAGCAATGAAACTGTGACATGCTAATTTGTTACCTTACAAATACAATAAACTATTAAACAGTTCGCAGTTCTTGATAATTAAATGTCAACAGGTGGAGAAAAGGAGACATAAACTATTATTTTCACTTTTATATATTGGTTTCTAAATTAACACTCATGTAAGTTGAAGTTCAAAATTAAGAATTACAGTACTGCAAGAAGACAAATATAGGATACTAGAATGCATAAAATAAGTTTCAGCTAAAATAACATTATCCTACTGCAGAAGAAGGACCTGTTACAAGGATCCCCATATTATGGGCTTCATGGTGTTCCCGGCCTCATCTCTTCTTACCCTATAGCTTGTAACCACACACAAACTTTATTTCTTTAGTATAGTTCTTTTTTTATCTGATTCAATTTTATTCAATTCAAAACCAATTTTATCTGGTTTTGCCTAGATAATGGCATTGCAACTCACTTTATTATTTTTTTTTACCCTTATCCTGCTCCTTTAATCATTAAGCTTAGGACATGAGATTAACAGAGCCTCAAGTCTATAATCATGAGGACAATAGGTTTCGGTTGGACTTTAGACTAAGGATAACATCTTGGCTTTAGATGTGTTTCAGTCCCAGCCCCATCGAGGCAAAACTACAACCCCACAAGCTAAGGAACCAGGTCAATGGACCAGACAGGATGGTGCCATGGCTGATTCCAGAACCAGACACTCTGATCAGTTACCTCATCTTCAATTAGTCATCCAATCAGTAGCACCAACAATGCCAACTCCCTTAGTTTCCATAACAACTGATTTTTCCCTATATAATCTGTGCTCTCAAGATACTTGGGGGAGAAGGAGAAGAAGCAGGCCTTTGAGTGCTAGCCTGCCTGTGTCTCCGGGACTTGGCAACTCTCTGATAATAAATGATTATTCTATCTAGCCCAACTTCTGCTTTGATTTTTAGGCTGAGGCAGGCTGCAAGAACCCTGAACTTGTTTGTCCTCCAGCTTCACTGCTATCTCCTTATTTGTCCTTTTAGACACTTGTCTTTTCTACTTTAAAATTTGAGAATTGACCTCTACTACTCATTATCCCATAATTGATTCCCATCTTTCATCCTCTCAGTACAATGTATTTTTTCATACTGAGACATATACTACACCATGATATTTGTGTGTGTGTGTGCTAGTTGTCTTATCTTTTCATTTGATTAGTTTTATGTCCTTATTACATATTATTCCCCAATTTTCCTACATTACTGTGAAATCTGAAATTATTTGTTATTATTTTTCCCTGGAGATCTTCCTCACAGAGTTCTTCATCATGGTCAGGTCTGGACTGGTTGCTGCATAGTTAGAATCAGGGGGTTACTTTTGTCTCCTTTTTCTATTGTAAAGTCTGTTTCTTGGATTCCATGTCTTTTCTTCCCCTTGATTTTTACTCATTTGTTTGGGTGGAGATTGACAAAATATGCATGTGAGGTAAAATTTTGAGAACTTCTATATCCTAAAAGTATTTTTATTTTATCTTATATTTGATTAATCATTTGATTAGATATAGAAATCTAAGTTAAAAATTATTTTTCCTTTGTATTTCAAAGTTACTTCTCCATTGTATATCTCCAAGTGCTATTTTTGACTATTTCAATTCTACTTACTTGTCTATGTATTTTGTCTTTTTTTCCCATCTGAAAACTTTGAGAATCTTTCCACAATATTTTATAATTTCTTATTGAACTGTTTTGGTATAGAAGTTTTGTCATTCATTAATCTGCATGCTTACAGGCCTTTCTCTCCAGGAATCAAGTTTCTTATTTTCCAGCAAATTTTCTTATATGATTATTTTAATAATTTCCTGCTGTTTTTATGTTCTCAGTCTTTTGGAACGTCCACTAATGGAAATCCCTGAATTGCTTCTATAGATATTCTTTGTCTTTTTTTAAATTATATTTTATACATTCAAAAACATATGCATTAAATATAAAAGTATTGAAGCATACTATTAAATAAACACTTTTGAACACATTCTTCAAGATCTAGAATTACACTGTCTAATGCAGTAGCCACTAGCCACATGTGGCTATCAAGCACTTCAAAGGTGGCTAGAATGACCGAGGAATTGAATTTTTAATTCTAATTAGCTTAAATTTAAATTTAAGAGAGGATTCTCTATTCTATTATTGGAAAACTTTTAAAGATGTATGGGACAATTTGTCTTTGTGAATCTTTTTTTTTTAACTATAAGTTTTATGAAATTCAAATAGAGACTTAAGTAATGAAAATTTAGTACAAACTGAGATGTACTATAAAAGTAAAATACACACTGGATTTAAAGACAGTGCAAAAACTTCATTCATACATTTTTTATTGTATGTTGGAATGATATTTTGAATATACCAGGCCATATATATAATATATTATTTAAACTAATTTCATTATTTTTTACATTTTTAATAAGAAAATTTTAAATTATCTATGTGGCTAGCATTATAGTTGTATTAAAGAGGTATGAGTTAGAACATTACTAAAGACATGTCCATCGACTTATGTGCTTCTTTTCTATCCCATCACTCTGACTACTTCCTAGAGGTAACCACTATGCTAAACTCTGTTTACCATATCTTCACGTAAACAAATAATTCACAGCTATGAGTATATCACTAATCAATGTATCATTTTTTCTTGCTTATTTTATACTTTATAAAAATGGTGCCAAAGGATATGTTGTCCTCTGGGAATAGCTTTTTCCACTAAATATGACATTTCTACTATTTATCTATGTTATTTATTGTTTGTAGCTATAGTTCATTTATATTTACTGCTGAAAATATTTTATTATCTAAATATGGGAAATTTTGTTTTTCTATTTACTGTTGATGAACATTTGGGTTTTTTCAAATATTTGTTATTATGAACAATTATACTATGAAAATCCTTATATATGAATCTTGGTGTTTATGTGCAAGAATTTTTCAGCGTATATACCTCAGAATGCAATTGTTAGGTTATATAGTAAAGTTTAACTCTACAAGTTAATATCTCTTTGTTTTCCAAGGTGGTTGTATCAGTTTACACCACCACCAGTAAATATCATAATTTCACATCCTCACCAAGTCTCGGTAATATCAGTTTTCTTACCTTTGTTGATCTCGTTGGTGTATCACAGCATATTATTGTAGTCTAAATTCCTTGATAACTGAGATTGAACTCATTTTCTGTGTTTGGTCAACATTCTTTTACAATTTTTTGTGAAATAATTCTTCATGCTTTTTGCCTATTTTTGAGTTGTCTTTTGGTTTTTTTTTTATTTAAAGGGCTTTTTTTATGTTTCAACCTATATTAAGTTGTCATCGTTTAACACCTAAATGTGACAATTCATATGATCCAATCTATTTCAGATAATAATTATTTGCCAAGTATATGTGTTCCAAATAGCCTTTTCAATTCATGAGAAAATTGTTTTCACTTTTTTATGGTGGTTTTGATCAAAGAAATTTTTCACTGTAATCTAGTTGAATTTATTAGAAAATTTTCTTTAAAATTAAATTTCTTGGTATCTTGTTTGAGAAATCTTTTCCTGACCTGAGGGCATACAAATATTATCCAAAACTTACTTGCAATAAAATATTTTGCCTTTCATAAGTCTTGGCTAATTTTGGCCAATAATTATATTACATTTCAATATAAATTTTAGAATCAATATATCAATTTCCACAAAAATTCACTCTTAAGATTTTTACTTAAATCGCAGTTAAACTATGGATCAGTTTTTGGGGAGAACCAACATAGCTATAACACTGAGTCTTCCAATCCATGAATGAATATAGTCTTGGCCAAGAATAATCAAGTCAGCCTTAAAGAATAACAAAGGAGTAAGGTTTTTTCTACCAGATGTCAAGGTACTTTAAAGCTATAGTGATTAAGCAGTTTGGCATTGATGTAAGTCTAGACAATAGAGTTATGAAACAGAAAGGCCAAAACGTCTAGTTTCTACTCTTATCAACCCATTTTAAACATGACTATTGTCTTCCTGTTGTTATGATCTTGGCATGTGCTTTAAAAACTATCAAGCAACTCAGTTCTGTAGTAAAAAACCCCACACAACTAGACCTCCAGGAATCTTTTGATACTTCTGGAACATTTAAAATAAACATTGTGAGGAAGCACTGAAGAAATTTCAGATATTTTACCTGATGAAAAATTTAGCTTTTGTCTTGAAAATTTTGAAGAACTACCTTGAGAGCAATGCATTAATCTTGTTTTGCAATGATATCAGGCCTTAGAGCAATAAACCATGCTATTTCTGTATGTTTAGGATTCTAATTCTGAAATCTGTATCTAATCCCCCCTTTAAACATTGAGTGAAATGGGCATTCTTTACTTTTTTTGTGAGGGTAAGATGGAAACAATCTCATAATATCAATGTTCATGATGAAATTTTTCTCAACCTTGAATTTAGAATGTAATTAGGTTTAAAAAAGTGTTTTACCTGGTAATTTTTCTAAGTAAATTATAACTAACTCAATCTCTCATTTAGTAACTCTTCAGAATTTGAACTACATGAATGTTGGGGTTTGAAGAAACATAAACATGTTTTATAATTCAACTTTGAATTCTTTCTATACTATGCCTACTAAATTTATAACCTTATGGCAGATCTTTTTCAGTCTAGGATCCCTTCTAAATGTACGAACTTCTTCTCCAGATTAAAAACCTGACATTTCTTTGGTACCTTCTCTCAATGTTCATTTTTAAATGTTTAGGAAATATCCAAAGATTCTTGGATTTCAAGCTAATAATTTGGGGTTGCTTACTGAGGTACTGAGAGTCAGTGGCAGTTTTTAAAGCAAGTGTCAGGATCATACCAATATTTTAGGAAGATAAATGTCATGTTAAAGTTGGCAGTGAAGGACTGGTGAGGATGGAGTCTAGAAGTATTCCATTTGGACTCAATATGGAGGCTTCTCAACTTTTATAACAGTATGTCAGGCTTGTCACCCTCTCTAGTTAACTGGTATCTGAAGGATATGACACTTCAATCAACAGCACAAAATATCAACACTCCAGGATTGTCCAGAATTTAAATTGGAATTGAAATTTTGCCAGATTTTTTCAAGAGACTGACTGAAGAAGTTATATGAAGAGATGCACTGTAGAGTTCTTATGATAGGCTTAGGGCTTTGAGTTCAAAATCTAAATGCACACCTTAGCCTTTGGGTGAAGTAAACATCCTGAACATGTACATACATTTTCCAAAAGCATATAAATGTTGCTATGATTTACAAAACCTCAGATTCTCTAGAAGAGCATGACATTTTGTCATCAAGCATTAAAGTACAACTACCATATTGTGTGTATGTTTGGGGGAATGGGTGTCGAGGAGATTTGTTGATCATCAGTTTAGGGTCCTCATACTCAAAAAAGACTGGAAAACCACTGTCAATTCTCCAGACATATCCTAAATTCTGTCCTTAAGTCATGTTGTAGAACTTGAAAGCCACATATCCAGAGTTTCATCCTTCACAGAAAAAATTTCATTAGTTATAGCCTAAATGTTTTCATCTTGGTTTTCACCAACAAACTATATAAGAAATGGCCATATAAAGAATAGGCTTTAATTTCCTATAGAAACTGAACTTAAGAAAAAATGTTTTAGTCTGTCTTCAACAAACCAGTTAATTCTATTTGGAATTTGTTGCTACATCTCTTGGTCTCCTTTGCCTTCATTATTAGATAATGTATAACCATTTACCAAATGTTTTCATGAAACAAGTTCATGAAGATGCTCCCGCCTCCAAACAGAATTCTGTTGTCAATTACTTTTGGAGAGCAATGTATTTTATAGCTCCTTTGTTTAAGATTCAGAAAGAATACTAGTATATTATAAGCCCTGAAAAGATTTTAAGGAAATAAAACCCCTCACCTAGCTAGCATTTCTCAAACTTTTTATTAAAAAAAAAATTAACTTGAGAAATACTGGGTAACCCATTGCTCATCCATTTCTTTACCAACCAGGGAATTTAGAATTAAATTTAATTCTCAATTATGGTCATTATGTTAATTAAGCTGATACATATTTGGATCTTCTTCTAGGATTTTCAATTTTATTTTAACAGTCTTATTTTATGTTGGAATTTACCTTAATTGTGTCTGCAGTAACATTTGAAAGATATAGGATGAATGTTAAGAGACACTGAAAGACTTGAAAAGATATACATTTATTAATATATTTGAAAGAGCATTTCATGTCATGCAAATACACATACTTAAGAAATCAAAACCTTGAAGTTTTAATATATTTATAACAAAGTGATACAAGCTTCATGCTCTTTCTATATGTAAACTGCTACTTAACAGTATATAGCTGACTTTCACTTACCTGAAATTTTAAAATTTGCCCTACCCTGCCATTCCCCACCGAGTCTCAACAATTCTGATCCCATATGGATCCTATATAGAGAAGTACTACTCAGGCTTTAAGTTAAAACAAGACAAAACCTTGATAAAAAAAATAATCAATGTTCATCAATTTAAAAATGTTTTGTGTTGAACTGAGGTATAACTTCACATCCAAGAGACGTGGTGCAGTCCTATGGAAATTGCTCAGGTAAGTCTGAGCATTGAGGGGGCATTTGTATAGAATTTACTAGTTAAGGGATCCTGAGCAGGTTTCTTAATCTTTTCATGCTTCAATTTCCTCATCCTATAGGGATATTGTACAGATTAAATAAATTAAAATTGTAAAGCCCTTAAAATAGTGCCTGGCATGTGGTGAGCACTAGTTAAGTATTTAATAATAATAATTATAATAATAACTTGCTTATTATTATAATAATTATTATTATTATAACTTGCTTATTATTATTATAATTATTTTTTTTTTTTTATCGATAGGCAAAACTTGGAAAGTGAATGTGCTCACTGAAGAAACACTGAATAGGAAGGTCAAAGATAAAGGGGATCTCACAATTAGGGATCAGGCAATAAAGAAGAACCAACAGAGGAGACAAGAGGGGCCAGTCTGAGTAGAAGGAGAAATGAGAAAACACAAATAACCAGAATCATTACTTTCAGGTGTTGGTGGCCAAAAATTTGACTAATAAATACATCTGAAAAATACTTACTGGTGAGATTTCCCACCATTATCAAGTTCGTGGGTTTCCCATACTCTATGTTTTCTATTCTTATGTCAGTAAGATCTGAGCTCACTCCAAAAGATTTTCCACATTGCTCACATTCATAAGGTTTCTCACCAATATGAACACACTTATGTTCAATTAGAGCTGAGCACCGATGGAAAGATGTGCCACACTCATTGCAAATATATGGCGTCTCACCAGTATGGGTTCTTTTGTGCTGCTTCAGGATTGAACTATGATGAAAGGCCTTTCCACATACCTCACTTTTATAAGGTTTCTTTCCAGTGTGGATTCTTTGATAATTGGTCAAGTTTGACTTTCCACTGAAAGCTCTACCACGCTCTGAACATTTATAAGATTTCCCTCCAGTGTGGACAGTAAGGCAGTGCTGATCTTGAAAAGTTTTCCTATTATCCCCACATTGACAGGGTTTCTCCCCAGTGTGTTCTGGTTCATGAACTCTGCATTTACAGTTATGATGAAAGGCTTTTCTGCACTCCTTACATTTGTAAGGCTTCTCTTCGGTGTGGATTTTCTGTTTGGTGAGCTCTACCTTGTTGCCAAAAGTTTTTCCACACCAAGGACACCCACAGTGTTTCTCCTGAGAGTGGATTCTTTTGTATTTGCTTAGGTCTGAGCTCTGGATGAAGGCCCTCCCACATTCATTGCACTTAAAAGGTCACTCCCCAGTGTGGCTTCTTGTGTGTTTGGTGAGGCCTGAATTCCCGCTGAAGGCTTTCCCATATACCTCACATTCATAGGGTTTCTCCCCCGTGTGGATTCTGCCATGGATGATAAGGGAATGCTTAAACTGGAAGGCCTTCCCACATAAGGCTTTTCCCCAGTGTGGATGATCTGATGTATACTGAGGTGGACTCTGGTCTTGAATGCCTTCCCACAGTCAGTGCACTTGTGAGGCTTCTCCCCACCATGGGTTTTTATGTCAGCAAAGAGCTGATATACTATTGAAGGCCTTCCTACACTGGGTACAGTTAAAGGATTTTTCTCCTGTGTGGGTTATCTAGTGCATAGAAAGCTGATTTTTGGTTTTGAATGCTTTCCCACACTTGTTACAAACATAGGGGTTCTCATCGGAGTGAATTTGCTCATAGACAATTAGGTCAGAATGCCAACTCAAGCCTTTGCCACATTTGGCACATTCATTGAGTTTCTGTAGAGTTTCTGTAGTTTTTGTAAAAACTCTACTACATGGAATACATTTTGAATTTGGATTGAAGGTTTTTCTAAGTGCCTCTGTTTCTTTCCTATCTTGAAGGTCACTTCTCACAACCCTCTTTCTCTTCTCTCAGTTTCTCCCTTATAGGTATTTCCCATTGATTATCTAATTTGACTTCTTGTACACAAGAAGTGACCTATTATTTAACCTCAGGATTCTGGGAAACGACTTTTAAGAGACTTTTAAATCTTACCCAGCAGACTTCTCCATTTTCAAAAACCCCTTGTTCTGAACTTGCCTTCTCATTCTCGGGCCATGTCTTGTTGGTTAATTCTTAAACAATAAAATGAAAATGTCAGATGTTCAGAGGAAAGATGTCAGATGTTCAATGCATTTGTGAGATGAAAAAGGTGAAGCAATGCTAAGCTGTTTAAAGAGTAAATGACTTTCACATGCAGGAAAATTTGCTAACATTATGGCAAAGGTTAGAATAGGGTGTAATAATGGAAAGTACTAAGATATTTCAAACTCAGTAAACATAAAAGTTTTTAAAAATGTGCTTGTCCTCCAGAATCTCCTAGTTTAGTGAATGATAATTTCATAAACCCAGTCACCTAAGACAGAAAACTGGAAATCATCAACTTCTAATATTTACTCAGCTAACATTTTACAAATTTTACCTGTGAAATGAGCTGCAGAGTGGGCCCTTGAGAGTCATATCTCTGAGATTGAACTTTTCCCATCTGGTTAGGGCAGATTAGATATAGGTTAACACCTGGACCTAACCCAAGCCAGCTTCTCTCTTCTTGGACTTTGGAATTATGATATGAAACAGTGGTGGTGGGATAGTACATTGTACATGGAAGGAATGATCTGCAATCTGGAATGAAAAGCAGAGAAGGTCAATTTGTCAAAAAAGAATAATGAAGCAGACCTACAGAGTAGCAGAGAAGAGAGCTGGAGAGAGGGGCCTGATGGCATTCCAGTACCTCCTTGAGTCTGATGCATACCTGTCTTTAGGTTCCATGACACACTCTGAAAAATCAATTAATTCTTCTTTTGCTTAAACTAGCTTGAGTTAATTTCTACTGTTGGCAGCCAAAGAGTCAAAATCAACCTTTTATTATCTCTTAACTCTATCTCTTCCTCTTCGTTTTCACTGCCAGTGCATTCTCATTTGCTAACTTCAATATGTTCTTTAGTCTGGCTCCCCTCTAATCCATCCTCTACACTGCTTCCAGATTATTCTTTCTAAAAATCAAATCTAATCATGTCACTATTTAGCTTAAAATACTTCAGTGGTACTCCATAGCAACCATACAGAAAAGAAGCATACATTCAAGAGCCCCAGCTCTGGGTTCAAATCTTGGCTCTGACACCTAAGAGCTGTGCAAATTTGGGAAGATGACATAATTTTCTCTGTGCCTTAGTTGCTTTATCTACAATGAAATATAGACCACCCATGACAATTAAATGAGTCAATGTGTATACAGCACTTACAACTCAGAAGTAAGTACTTAGTCTTAGCTGTTGTTATAAGAATAATATTCAAGGCTGATAGTTTATAAGAAAAACTTCATTCGTGATCTTGCCCCTGTCTACTGCTCCTATACTTTCCCCATTTGTTATTCCAAGTCCTTTGTTCTGGTCATATGGAACTATTCACAATTTATGTTCTTTTACTTCTCAATACTTTCTTACATGTTATTCTCTCTTCCTAGAATGCCCCTCCCTTAAATGATCTCACTTATTCCACATAACTTAGTTCAGTTATCATTCCTTCTGTAGTCTTTGGGTCCCCAGGTCAGATTTAGATGTTTTTCTTCTATGTCTGTAAATACCAGTATAATCTCTACATGTAACTCTCAGCATATGTAAATAATCATTATTTACATACTTGCTTTCCCCCTAGAATATAAGCTGTCTTATTTGACTCTATATTTCTAATACCTTGTATACTGTATGGCATATAATAGTTGTTCAATAAATGTTTCCTGGATGGGAGAAAGGAAGAAAGAAAAAAAGGGTAGGTATTGTGATAAGGTAGTTAGAGTTGACCTATAAACAAAGGACATTTTTTTGAAGGACAAATACCACAAACAGTTTTTGAATGAAGAACTGATAATCTTTCATGACTGACTAGACAAGACAGCCAGGGAGAATGGAAAGACAAAGTGATAAAAAGGAAGAACCAGATATAGAAATAGGGAAAGCCTAGTGAAGAGACAGTTTTGTGGGAAGAGATGAGTTTGATTTTAGATATACCAAGGTTGGTTTATGTGACCAGATGAATATGGCAGAAATGATGGTATATTATTTCTAATACCAGGTTTTAATATTAGATTGTAAAAGAAACTGTCGCTTCTATCTTGGTTTCATTTTCTCTCCCTCGATCTCAGATCACTCTGGTGAAAGCCAGCTGCTATATTGTAAGGTGTGGCCCACATGGAGAGAAACTGAACCCTCCCACCATAGCCATATGAGTGAGTTTAGAAATAGATCTTCCAGCCCTGAGTCAAGCCTTCAGATGATTGCAGCCCAGGTCAATGTCCTAGTTAAAAATGTTCACTACAGAACCAGAATCAATAGCTAAACTGCTCTCATATTCCTGATCTGTAGAAACTGTGTGAGATAATAAACATTTGATATTTGATTTTGAGGTAAAGAGTAAAGATAGGTAGGAGAGAGAAAAAAATGACATTGATGATAAATGCTCTGTTCATTCATCTTGCAATAAAATCAAAGTTATGACAGAAACACAGAGCGAACAGCAAAGAAAGTCACTGGGATCTAGAGGAATAGAAACACTACAACTAGGGAGAAAAATAATTAATCAACCTACAATGGTAGAAGGTAGGAGGTAGGAGGGAGCAAAGAGGATGCCCAGTCTCCAGCGGCTGAGTGGGACAGAGGGTAAGGCAGTGCCAGCTGGCAGTTGCAGATGCCTGTTAAAGGGACCATGTCTGTGAGCAGACTTTTGTGCTGATGGACCTGTTCCCTCTGAGCACCAGCACCATGTTGGCTGCACCAGGGACATACAGGGGGATGCTTTCTTCTAGGCAGAAGTGCCGGCAGTATTCATTGTTCCTCTGTTGATCCCTCCCTGCTCCTAGTGTGCAGACTCAGTGCCACCATAGCTGAGACGTCATCACACTGGATAACAGAGATCACTCTACCCAGAGAATTCCCTGAAACCCCATCTGCCCCACTCGGGACCCCACCCAAGCCACATCCAGATATATCTTTGGCAACTCAGATGCTCCTTTCGTCTGAGCAGCTCCAAGACTCACACTGGTGGCAGCTGACCTCTGTGTCTAGCATGGCCTCTCGAGGCAGCTATAACACAGCATCTGCGGATTGCTTACTCAGTCTTAACAGGTAGCCCTGGAAGGGCACAGGCTGAGGCTAAACTTGGCCTGCCACTGTACCCCTATCTGGACTGTGCCACTGGATGCCTACTACACAAAGCTACACTAATAAGAGCAGGAGACTTAGCAGCTCTGCTTAGTACATAGAAACAGACACAGAAAGGCAGCCACACTGGGAAAACGAATAAGCAGAAACCATATGAGAGAACAAAACAGAGATCCAGAAATAATGGAGTCAAGGAATCTAACAAATGCAGAGTTCAAAACACTGGTTATAAAGATGCCCAGTGAACTTAGGGGAAGTGTAGATGAATTCAGTGATAACTTCAACAAAGAGATGAAAAACATAAAAATGGAAATAAAAATTATAGAAGGGAACCAGTCAGAAATGAAAACCACATTATCTGAGATGAAGAGCATATTAGAAGGTATCAATAGAGTGGATAAAGAAGAGGATTAAACCACCAATATAAAGAATAGGAAGCCAAGGACATCCCATCAGAATGGCAAAAAAAAAAAAAAAAAAAGAAGCCAAGACTATAACAATAATTTAAGGAGCCTATGGGGCACAATTAAATATAAAAATATCCGTGTCATGGGGTACCTGAAAGAAAACAGGACACTAAATGTTGCAGAATTCTCGAACTGAGAGACGAGACCCTAAGACTATAAGCAGGAAGCAACATTTACTGATGCTGGTACCGGCTCAGTGGATTTTTTTCCAAAGGCTGAGCCCCAACTGTAACATAACAGGAAATTTTATACAGTCTTGTCATTTTTACACAGCTACAGATATAAGGAAGAACATTAATTGGTTGGCGAGCTATGAAAAAACTGATATTAGCCAGAGAGTCCTCGAGATGGAGGAGTTCAGTCAGGAATGAACTCCTTGGAGCAGGAAATGGTCAGGGAGGGTCAGGTTGCCACATTTCCCACTTTGATGCTCGGACCCAGGATTAGGTCAGAGAGCATCATCTCCTTCTAACTTTTGGTTTAGAGGCTGGTACCTCCATAGCATGAGGACTTCTGCTGCAGTATTATTGGTCCAATACCAGGAAGGAGTCTTGGGCCACCAGTTTAGGTCTGTGTGATTTTAAAATAGCATTCTTTTACATGGGGTTTCTCCAACCCACTGAGTGTATCTTGGCCATCTGGCCAAGACATTCTTCACCTATGACTTCTGAGGAGGAGACCCAGCTCTGGGATCAACCCTCTTTGCAGTGAGCCACCATGTTGTTCCATTGGAGGAGGTAAAAGGCGATGAGGATAGTTCCTTTCCAAGGCCAATGTTTACTCATGTGTACTCCTCCACAAACTCAGCATTTAGTGACACCAAGTTCATGAGCTATCCTCTCAGCTAGGTCAACAAATAGGTTCTTCTCTAGGTTTTGGCCTAAGTCAACCGTTAGCTGATCATACATTTGTGGGCTTTAGGGACCTAGGAAACAGTTTAGGTTTAATTGAGGTTGGATTATGCAGCCATTGGACAATTTCTCTGACAGCTGGGCCCTCTGCATGAATATGGACCTTTCCGCTGCTTGAGGTCCATTGCCAACATGTCCAAATATCCCCTATTGTTTAGCCGCTCTCAGATTTAACCTTTATGTACCCCATCCAATTTTGGAATCCCCAATGAATGCAGAGTGTGGCATTTAGGGAGCACCCTTTGGGTAGGCTGATTACAGAAATGAAGCCAGTGGCAATATTAAACCTTATTCTGTACTTTCACATGCAATGGGTACAAGGGGAAGCGGAAGTGGAGAGACTGGCATCACACATGTGGTGGAGTAGAAGGAGAAGGAAAAGTTTTCAGGCTTCTGCCAGGCATAGATTTCGATGTGACCTAAGTGGGGACAACATCTTACTTTTGGTCTGTTGGCACAGCCAGTGTTTTCTTCTGGAGGGTTGCCTTGAGGGGCTCAGAAGAGACTGGAACACATTTCCATTCTGCGGCTGCTGGTTTAAGTCTGCTGTGATGTATTCAGGGCATTATTTCAGCAACTTTAACTGCAGTAGCGGGTAGACAAAATGATAGTAAAGGGGCTTCTCCACAAGGATTTTAGGAGTTGAATATTTCACTCTTTTATCCACACAGAGTCTCCTGGCTCAATAGTTAAACTAACAGGAAGCCTTTTCCTAATCCATTGGTTGAGAGTCTGGAAGGTGGTCCTTAAGGCTTGAAGCTATTGTCTCAGAGTCAATTCACCTATTTCCTTGAGGTCTCCTTGTAGTCCTTTGATGAGTAGTGGTGGCTGATCATACAGGATCTCGAGTGGGAGGACCCAGTCTTCTAGGTTGGGGCCAACCTGATTCTTAATAGTGCCATGGGCAGGACTTTGTCCCAATGTAGATGTGTCTCCTGACATAGTTTCCCAATTGAGTCTTAAGAGTCCTGTTTATGTGTTCTACTTGTCCCAAACTCTGTGGTCGATAGACAGTATGCAATTTCCATTTAATATTTAAATTGTTGGCTAGTAACTGCATTATTTCTGCTACACAGGCTGGCCCGTTATCTGAGTCAATGGTAATTGGTAGGCCAAATTGTGGAATAATTTCTTGGAGGAGCAGTCCTGCTAATTCTTGGGCCTTCTCATTCTGAGTGGGGTAAGCCTCTACCCAACCAAAATAGGTGCATACAAAGACCAAGAGATACTTGAGGCCCCGTGATCGAGGCATTTCAGTGAAATCTACTTTAAGTTTCTCAAAGGGGGTGCCACCAACACTTTAGATCCCCAGTAGGGCACACGGCCCTTGCCTAGGGTTGTTGAGGGCACTGACTTGGCACCATTCACACACCACTCGGGAGATGCTAGAGAGCTGGGGGACATAGATGTACCAGCCTAAAGTGGTTTCTAGGGCAATGTAACCAAGGTGAGTTCTGTGGTGAAAAACTGCTTGACTAAAGCTGGGGCTAGGGTCCCAGAGATTGCAATTCACTCGTCCTTGAACTTCCACCACCCACCGGGAGGAGGTTCCCCTCTTCAGAATTAAACCAGGCTTCTTTGAGGTGAGAACTTGGGGTCTCATTTGGCTAATGGACTGGGAAACAGGGAAGCAGTTAGAGCAGTAGGGATACCTATTTCCTCAGTCTCTGTCAGTTTGGCAACATGGTCTACCCTGTGGTTGTCCTGAGCCATTATGGTGTCCCCTTTTTGATGTCCTCTGCATGACTACTACTTTCTTGGGAGCCCACACAACATCTAAGAGTTCTAGAATTTCCTTTCTATACTTTGTCTTTCCCCCCAGAATTGATTAGACCCTTCTCTTTGTACAGAGCTCCATGTACATGGAAGGTGGTGAAAGCATACTTAGCATCAGGGTATATGTTAGCACACACTCCTGCTGCCAATTGAGGAGTGCAGGTCAAGGTGATGGGCTCTGCCTTTTGTGCTGAGGTTCCCCCAGGCAAAGGTTTTGCCTCTGTGATGGAATGCAGGGTCACCACAGCATATCCTGCAAGGTGTTCTCCTCCCTTCTCAAGGCTGCTACCATCAGTGTAATATTCTACATCAGGGTCCTTGAGGGGCTGGTCTGTTCAGTCAGGTTGGCTGGAAAATACTTCATCCATGACTTCTTTGCAATCATGGTCTGGCTGGCAGGGCCCAATGGGTAGCAAGGTGGCTGGGTTCAAGGTTCATACTACCTCTAGGTGGATGCATGGATTCTCGCACAGCATTCCTTGGTATTTGGCCATCCAGGCATTAATTAGCCAATATTGTTCCTTGTACTCCAGTAATGTTATTACCGAATGTGGTACTTGAACTGTCAGTTCTTGCCCCATAATCAGTTTGTTGGCCTCTGACACAAGGAGGGCAGTGGCTGCAAGTGATCGCAAGCAGGGTGGCCAGCCCAGGGTGACAGAGTCAAGCTGCTTGGAGAGATAAGCCACAGGATAGTGCCAAAATCCTAGCAGTTGGGTTAAGAGCCCTATTGTAACACCTGTGCACTCATGTATGTACAGAAAGAAAGATTTGGTTAAGTCTGAGAGTCTTAGTCCAGAGGTGTTAGTGAGTGCCCATTTGATTTCTTCAAAGGCCTTCTGTTGCATAGATTTTCAGAGTAGGGGCTCCTGTTCTTCCCCCTTTGTGGCTTCATAGAGGGGTCTGGCCAGGATGGAGAAATTAGGTATTCAGATTCTGCAGAAGCCAACTGCTCCGAGGGATTCACAGACTTGTTATTGGGTGGTAGGGATTGAGCAGACCATTTATTTTCTTTCTGGGCTGAGTTGGCATTGTCCTTGTGACAGGTGGAAGTCAAGGAATTTGACTTTCTTGGCAGATTTGAGCCTTTCTTTTAGAGAACTTATAACCTCCTTCCCAGAGGAGATTGAAGAGTAGATGCATTCCTTCCATGCATTCCCCATAGGTCTTTCTTGTTAAGAAGAGGTCATTTACATACTGGAGTAACATACAGTTGTGTTGGTCTGCTGGTAAGGCCTTTAAATCCAAAGCTAGAGATGTCCCAAAGATGATTGAAGAGTTTTTCAACCCTTGAGGCAGCCGTGTTCATGTTAACTGGCCCTTGTCTCCATGTTTAAGGCTTTCCCATTAGAGGGCAAATATTGGTTGATTCTGAAGAGCCAGACAAATGCAGAAGAAGGTGTCCTTGAGGTCCAGACAGGTGAAATAAGCTGCCTCAATGGAGATGAGGCCTAGGAGGGTATATGGGTTGGGGACAACAGGATGCAGAGTAACAGTTGCCTGGTTGACTGCTCGTAGATCTTGGACCAGCTGGTGTTCATTGGTCCCTGGCTTCTGAACTGGCAGGAGAGGTATATTTCAGGATGATTGGCAGGGATGAAGAATTTCATACTTCAGAAGTCTCTCTAAATGTTTTTGAATCCCCACTTGTTCCTCATGGGGGGTAAAATACTATTTTTGGAGGACTGGCTCAGCTCTTAGTTTTAACTCTACCACCACTGGAGGAATGTGTCAGGCCAGTCCTAGAGGGTTGTCTTCAGCCCACACTCCAGGCACCTTGAAAGGGAGTTCGGGTCTCTGTTGGGACCCTTCTATGAGACTATAGAGGTGCCACTCTTTTCCTTGGGGAACTGTGAGTGACACGATCCTTGCTTCTGGCCTTCCCAATATTAGGGCTGCTTGGCCATGTGTGTCAAAGGTAATTTGGGTCTATAGTTTTCCTAAAAGATCTTGTCCCATCAGTGCCATGGGGCAGTCAGGCAGATGTAGAAATTCATAGACAACTTCTCATCCTCCTAGGTTGCACTGGCAGGGCTGCAGGAAGGGGCAATGAAATCATCCCTCAGTTCCTTCTATAATGGTACCTTGTCTTTGAGAAAGGGTACCCAAAGGCTGAGCTACAACTGGGTGTTCAGCTCCTGTATCAACCACAAAGTGAATAGGTCAGCCCCCAACTATCATTTGGACAATAGACTCCTGGGGGCCTAGCAGAATGAAACCCAGTCTGGCCTAGTAATCTTTGAACTCTTCCAGGGCAGCATGGCCAATGAAGTTGTCCCTGGGAGAGCCTGGTGATGGGCAAGTCGGCTGATAGAGCCCTTGTACAATTTGGCCATGCCTTCAGGGGCGAGGAGCCAATGATGGTTTACCCAGTCATTGGGGACACTCGTTTTTCCAGTGGCCCTGCTGGCAGCAGTATACACATTGGTCTTTTTTTGGTCTCATTTTCATGGCAGAGGGTCTCCCCTGTTGACTTCTCCACTGATTTTGTCCCTGACCTCATGGGGCACTTCTTCTAGGGGGGTTCTACCATAACAGCAGCAAGTAAATCGACTTTCTTCTTCATCTTTTGGTCCACCACTCAGCGAGTCTCTTGGTCACGATTGACGAAGACTTTGGTGGTAACTTCAAGAAGTTTGCTGACGTTCATGCCAGTGAAGCCTTCCAGCTTTTGCAGTTTGCGCCAAATGTTTCCCTGGGTTTGCCCAACAAAAACTGCATTGACCATTCTCTGGTTTTCAGCTGCTTCTGGATCAAAGGGGGTGTAGAGGTAGAACGCCTCACAAAGCCTCTCATAGAACTGGCTTAGACTCTCTTCTGGTCCTTGGAAGACTTCTGAAGTCTTGCTCATATTCATGGCCTTTTTTCTGCCTTCCTTCAGATCACCTAGGAGAGCATCCTGGTATAGTTCTAGATCTGAAGTCCCCTGTTTTCATTGGGGTCCACTGGGGGTCTTCTTCAGAAAATTGATTCTGGGTGTAGGTCTGCACGTTTGAGGTTCCTTCTGGAGCATGTTCGACTAGCCATTTTAAGGTGGCCTGGGTGATGCGCCAACACTCTTCAGTGTTGAAGAAGGTCAGGACAAGTTGTCAGCAATTGGCCCAAGTTGGTTTGTGAGTCTGGATGATCTATTGGAGGAAGTCAATCATGGCCTGAGGTTTTTCAGTGAAGGAGGTGGTATGATTCTTCCAGTTAAGGAGATTGGTAGTGGTGAAGGGCTGATAGATGAAGGTGCACCGGCCTTCCTGAATCTGACTATCCTGATCATAATAGATGAGGCTTCGGGTTTCCCACAAGAGCAACTAAAGTGCTTCTCCCCTGACTGGAAACACCTTGGGCCAGGCTCCAGTGAGGTCATAGTGGGTCAAAATAGGGGGTGGTGGCAAGTTGATGGAGGCTGGCATGGATGGGGTCTCAAGAGAAGTCAAAGGGTCTGGGTGGAAGGCTCAGAAGGAGAAGTCAGCTGTTTGGGGGCCTTGGAAGGGGCAGATAAATGGGTGCATAAGGCAGTGGGATCTCTTCTGCATTTTCTGTATCTGCTGACAACACGGGCTTCTTTTCTTTCAACTGACCTTAAGAGGGTGCCAAGGCTCAGGGTAGGAGAACCCTACAGTTCTCCTCTAGGCAGACTCTAAACCAAGGGGGTTGGGTGCAAACTATTGCCTCCTAAGAATTGATATAAGGGAGTTGGTCTGTGTGGCCAGATTGACGGGTAATGACTTGAGAGACCTTTGCAATAATTTTCTTATCAAGAGCTTCCTCTGCTGGCCATCCAATGCCAAAAGAGGACCAGTCGATCTCACAAAGAGTGCAGAGTTTCTGTGTGGTAAGGGTAACTCTGTAATCTCCTGAATAACCCTTTTTGAAATTCTTAAGCATACAACCCAAAGGTGTCTTTTTACTCTGTTGTTCACCCATTTTTCCCCCCATAGTAGATGATGCACATGCACTTAGAGATTTGCTTCACCCATCTCCGCCGCTCCCCTCTCAGGGATCTTTCAGGCGCCTCTTAGCAATTGGTGGGTCGGTATAAACCCCCAACTTGTATCACTGGAGTAGACTCCGCACATAGATCCACAGACACCACCCTAAGCCTTATGAGGTTTGCCACAGAACCATGGATAGAGGCTCACCTCCTGCTTCATAGCAAGGCCACATCTCAATCACACGCACTCACACACCAAACATACTCCACCCTTCGCCCTATGTACTTGAGAGGTCATGGTTTCCTCTAACAAATTTAGAGTACTCGGGTGACCTCAGGAGTTGATCAGACTCCCCTCTGTCCTCTAGTGGAAAGGCTGTTCCTGGGACCCAGATCTTACCACTCAGCCAGGCGGTGCTCCTGGGCTGGTTCCTGTGTCTCTCTGGGTTCTGTTATGCTTCTGGGGTGGCCATCCAAGGTCACTGGAAGAGACTTTTTCCCCTTACGGCAAGGAGCCTGTTGGCACGCCAAGCAGAGTTTGTGTCTCCCTGCATCCTGGGTGCCAGACTCTGAAGATAAGAGAGGCGAAAAACTGCCGTCTCTGGATCCCAGATGAGACCCCAGAAATGTTGCGAGATTCTGAGAGAGTTAGGACCCTGAGGCTATAAGCAGGAAGCAGCATTTATTGATGCCGGCACAAGCTCAGCGGATTCTTATCCAAAGGCTGAGCCCCGATTGTAACATAATAGGCAGTTTTGTACAGTCTTGTCATTCTTACACAGCTACAGTATAAGGAAGAACATCAATTGGTTGGCAAGCTATGAAAAAAACTGTTGTTAGCCAGAGAGTCCTTGAGGTGGGAGGAGGGCAGTCAGGAACAAACTCATCTGAGCGGGAAATGGCCAGGCAGGGTCAAGCTGCCACAAGAGAGGTATTTGAAGAAATGATGATGAAAAACTTCCCTCACCTGATGAAGGAAATAGGCATCAAACCCCAGGAAGCTCAGAGGGTCCCAAAAATCAGGAACGCAAAGAGGCCCACACCAAGATACATCATAATTAAAATGCCAAAAGTTAAATACAAAGAGAGAACCTTAAAAGCAGCAAAAAAAAATGCAGTTAGTTATCTACAAGGGAGCACCCATAGGACTGGCAGCTGATTTCTCAAAAGAAACAAGGACAGAAGGACTTGGCACAAAATATTTAACGTGATAAAAACTCAGGATATAAACCAAGAATACGTCATCCCCAAAACTATCATTTAGAGTTGAAGGACAGATAAAGAGCTTCCCATACAAAAATAAGCTAAAGGAATTTATCAACACCAAGCAAGTATTACAGAAAACGTTGGAGGAACTTCTTTAAAAAGAAAAAAAATATGTATCAAAAACAGAAATAAGGAATGGCAATAACTACATTTACATCAAGGAGTACTTTAAATGGAAACAGATTAGCTATTCTAACCATATGATAGAGTGGCTGAGTGGATAAGAAAACAAGACCCCTATATGCTGCTTACAAGAGACTCACTTCAGATTTAAAGACACATACAGACTAAAAGGAAGGGGATGGAAAAAAATATTGCCTTGATGGACCTAGAAGGTATTGTGCTCAATGAAATAAGTTAGACAAAGACAAATATCACATTATTTCACGTACATGTGGAATAAAATAAATGACGACAACAACTACAAAAGTGGAAATAAACTCATAGATGCAGAGAATATTTTGAGGGCTACCAGATGGAAGGAGGGTTGGGGAGATGTCAAAAAAAAAGGCAAAGGGATTAATAGGTACAAATGAATAGTTGCAGAATAGACATGAAGATGTAGACTGTAACATGGGGAAGATGGTTAATAATGTCATAATAAATATATAAGGGGTTAGAAAGGTACTAGATTTAGTGGGGGTGATCACTTTGTGAGTTATGTGGATCTCTGATCACTATGCTATACAACTGAAACTGGTATATTATTGTATGCCAACTATAATTGAAAAAAACCTCTTCAATTGTACAATATAAATACAACTAATTGTCTTTTATATTTCAATAAAGCCAGAAAAAAAGAGTGAAGATAGGGAAATACAAAATGGAGTCACTTTAACCACGCTGCTAAATTATTAACATTATGAAGGTTGAGGCATAAGAAAACAATATTTTCTCATCTTAACTAGCCTGTGAACTTAAGTTTGAACTATCCAGCCCTATATCAATGCCTGTACAGTTATTTACTTACAGATAACCCTTTATCTAAAGGACTCAGTATGTGGCCAGACCTCTTGGTATCTATCTTTTTATTACTTGGCATCCATCATCCAGACCATCTGGCTGATAACCACCCTGGACAAATTCTATGGCTAAGACTGCGGGACTGATTATCCCCAAAAATTCACTTTATGCTGTAAGAACTCTTTCCTTTCTTCTTTGGAATAATTCTGGCTTTTGCCTATGTGTTTATAATTTGCAATAAATCTTTGATCCATAAATAAATCTTTGTTATTTATTTCCAGCCAAAGCCTGGCCTCAAGATTCTTTGTGAGTTAGTTTGACAACTCAAAATTTGGGGTTAATTTGTTATGCAGCAAATGATAACTAATATTTTTTCCTCCTTTTGATCATCATTATGAACTCACAGATTTTAAATAAACACTCGAGGATTTGTAAACAACTGCAGTATTTATTTTTTCAACATGAGATGATTCTGTCTTTGGCCAGTAACAGTACTATTATTTTGTCTCCTGTGTACTTTTCATCAGACTCTAAGAGTCATTGATAATTTTTTTGCTTTCTGGAAGGACGAGATGTTTCAGGTTCATTTTGCATATTATCTGATCCATTTCTCCAATGAATCAGTCATTTTTTCAAGGAGTTTTGATTCCTTTCTGTGGAGAGAACAATTGCAATCTTTGTTAATGGTCATGGTTAACCTCTTTTAAATGTACCAAAATGAAATCAAACTTATTTAATTATGAGATTGAATCCAGGCTAAACCACTTAGTACCTTGAACATGAGACCCTAAGCAAGGTATACCTTATGCCCCAGTTTCCTTATCTGCAAAATGGGTCCAGTGTAAATGTTTAATTTTCAGTGTTGTTATAAGGGTTCAAGAGATAATATATGGAAACCATTTAACACATCACTTGACATCAAATTTCATAATTAAAATAATAGAATTGCAAGTCTGGAAGATGCCATAGAGCTCATCAGATACAATTTCTTCATTTCACACTTGAGAAAACAGTCCAAAATACTATAAATTTGCCAAAAACTACAATGAAGGATAAAATCTGAAGAAAAACTAATGACTCCTGAGTCTCGGATCTCATACCTGGGCTATTTTGATTATAAACACAATCTCTTCAGCCCAATCAGAATTTCTATGTATTCAAAGACCAAGGAGGTTAGAAAGTACTTGGAACATTAGTTATAAAGTGATATTATGAAAAGTGCACCAATCTTACATTTAGAAGACCTAATTTCTGGCTCTGCCATTCACTAGCTTAATATTTTGGGCCAATTACTTAATTTCTTTACATCTCAATTACTGCATTTATACAATAGTGACAATAAACCCTCATTCACAAAGCTAATTGTAAATATTGTATAAATATTTGTATATAAAATATTGTATATAAAATATTGTATACAAAATATTGTATACAAAATTGTCTGTCTTATAATTATTGCTAAACAATGATCATTATACAAAAATTCCTTCAATCTTCCAATTTAATAAAACTTATTCTCCTCCTCTAAAGCAAATTGGGTTTGATTAGACTGATACCTAATGATACTAAGTTCCTATTTCTGTAATTGAGCTCAGTGAATACAGTGCATAGGCACTGAGCAAGGGGCTGCAGGAAAGATGCTATGCATGGTCACCTACCCTTCAGGATGAGTGGGTATAGTCTTTCTTCCTGATATCAATCTACCTAACAATACTAATGTCTAATTCACATATATTCATAAGGTACATTTAGGAGCGACTTTGCTATAACCTTTGTTGAAATAAATATACTTTACTTCCACAGCAGACCCTTAATATATCACTTTAGTAATCTAGTTTAATTGAGATATATTTTATTTACACTATTTATGATCGACCCCAAATGCTAATAAATGATTACCTAAAATAATTAATTCTGGAGTTTTGCCAGGGATCAACACTAAGCTTTTCAATCTGTTAATTTCACAGTTCACCTTTTTAACTTTTTGAAAATTTGGATGTTTGCCACTCTTGGGCATCAGTCACAGTCCTTAAAAGTGGACTTCAAGGATCCTGCAGACATCTTCCCTGACATTCAAAAATCTTTCAAGTAATTTTAAAGGGGTGTGAAGATTTACACTCATTTAAGGCAAGTAGTTACTCTTTCACCATCTTCTTGTATGTCCTAATTTAATTTCCTCATATTAATGTTTGTCTTAACCATTCCCAACTGAACGTCATGATCCTTCATGGAGAAATTGAAGACTCTAATTGGTGTTAAGTAATTCTACAGCCCCTCTGTCATCTGTTGTAATTACTAAATTCATCTTCTAGGGCTTTGAAAAAAATAACAACTACTTCAGGCATACAAAAAATAATATAAGGAACACTCAACATCTAGTTTAAGATATACTTTTTACAGATACAATTAAATCCCCTTAAACACCCCTACCCAGTTCTTCCCCACTTCCTTCTTTAGTTAACTATGATGTTGATATTGATGTTATTATTCTCATGCATGTTTATGTACTTTTAGTACATGTGTGGATAGCCACAAAGATTATATAGTATAATTTACATGTTTTGCAAATTTTATACAAATAGTTTCACTCTATATGTCTTTAAATTTTGAAAGCCTTGATTTGATTTAGGTTAAATATTTTTGGCAAGATTTATGTACCTTATACTCAATTTCATGGTTTTGAGATTAATAAAAAATATAATCTTAACTCATTCATTTTAATTGCCACAGATCTTTTTATTTTTCCGAATAATCTTGTTAATTATCTTGATTATTTTTCCATTTCAACTCAGAACTTTAGCAAGTAAGTATTTGTTTTTTGTCTTTGTTTATATTGTCTGTCTTTTTGGAATAACTTTCTTGGCATTTTCCCTTTTAAAAAGATAATATTCAATAATTTTATGCTAGAAAGTTCACATTCTAGTGAAGGAAAGAACAATCTAAAAAGTATTTACTACTTCCTCAAACTTTTAAATATATCTTTTGTGCTTAACTTTATCACTTACATATATTGAATATTTTTTTGTTCAAGTTTCTGATGCTAATTATTATACTGAAATACGACATAGTGAAAATATATTATATAGAATATCATATATTGGAAATATAATATTTTGGAAAATACATCATGTATAATGCATGTTTGTGGGTCTTCATAGTCCTAAAAGTTATAACACATTTAAAAGTATTTGATACATAGTTCTCTGATAAGAGGCAAATACTCTTTTTAGTCAGAGTTGCTTTGCAGCATATTTTTTCAGACTCATTTCAATTCGTTCATTTAACGAGCATTTCTTCAGTAAATATTTTAAGAACTTGAGATATATTAATGAACAAAACAGTTAAATATCTCTGCCCCATGGAGTTTACATTCAAGTAATTATGATTAACTCGAGCTTCCATTTTCTTTCCTTGTTTTCTCTCTTAATACGTTAAGAAATTTCATATTCAAGCTAATCTGTTCTCAAAACGTGACAACAGTCCCAAACTAGCCACACTCTGACTCAGACCGTCCAGTTTCGTAAGGGTTGTGTTGCTAAACCAATGAAAAACTCCACGGTTTCTAGAAGGGCGAGCAGTGCGTTACCATGGAGATGGCGGAATGGAAAGGCCCTGTGTGCGCTCCTGGGGTCCACCCCGGGGCTGGGGTTTCTTCGGTCTCACGTGGGGAGTGGGTAGGAGGGGTGCTTAATGGTTCCTTCGCGACTGAGGCACTACAGCGGGGTAGCTGAGACAGTGTTGCAAGTTTGTGAGGCTGCTGCTGGGGTCCTGGCGGGAGCTCCTTCCCTGCCCTCTGTAGGGCAAGTCTGTGAGGCTTGTGTCTGGAGTACTGTGGGTTGGGAACTCAGGAATCCAGCCTGCTTAAGCATCTCTTTCTTTACCTCTTCTAGTCTATTTTCCTTTTTCTCTTTTTTTTTTCTTTAGGTCATCCTTGAATATTAAAAATTTATTGGGGAAATGGTTGGCTCTAGATCAGTCCTCATTCTAAGTGCTATATGTATGCTAATTCATTTAATTCTCAAACCAGTGAAGTAGGTACTATCATTAACCCAATATTTATTTATTTATTTATTTATTTATTTATTTATTTATTTACTTACTTACTTACTTACTTACTTACTTATTAATTTAAATTTATTTTTAAATGATGTCATCGGTTAACGAAATCAAATAAGTTTACAGTGAGGGATATATATATTAAGCCGTGTGTTCACCTCCCATTGTTAGATTTCTTTCTGTCACCACAGATTTGACCCCCCTTTACTCTAGCTACTTGCACCTTCCCCTCTCCCCCTTCTCCTCTGATAACCACTATAGTCCTCTGGTAATCACTAGTCTACTATCTGTATCCATGAGTCTCTGTTTGTCCTGCTCATTTGTTGCTTTTAAGTTTATATCCTACATATAAGTGATATCATGTAATTTTCAACTTTTTCTATCTGGCTTATTTCGCTTAGCATGATTGTCTCAAGGTCCATCTATGTTATCACAAATGGCAATATTTCATCTCTTCATATGGCTGAGTAATATTTCATTGTATATATGTGTCACAGCTTCTTTCACCAATCATCTATCATAGGATACTTTGATGCTTTCCTGTCTTGGCCACTGTGAATAATGCTGCTATGAACATCAGTGTACAAATATCTTTTTGGATCATATAGTAGATCAATTCTTAATTCTTTGAGGAACCTCCATACTGTTTTCCATAGTGGCTGTACCAATTTGCAGTCCCAGCAGTGTATGAGGGTTCTTTTTTCTCTCCGCATCCTGTCCTGTTGGTTATATCTATTCCAGCAGGTGTGAGATGATATTTCATTGTGGTTTTGACTTGCATTTCCCTAATAGCTAGTGATGTTGAGCATCTTTTCATATATTTGTTGGTCATTTGTATGTCCTCTACGGAGAAGTGTCTGTTCAGGTCCTCTGCCCATTTTTTGATTGCATCATTTGGGTCTTTTTGTTGTTGTGATTGAGTTGAATGAGTTCTTTGTATATTTTGAGTATTAGGCCCTTACCGGAGGCATTGCTTGCAAATATATTTTTCCATTCGGATAGTTGTCTCTTTACCTTGTTGATAGTTTCTTTTGTTGTGCAGAGCATTTTAGTTTGATGTAGTCCCATTTATTTATTTTAGCTTTTACTTCCCTTGCCTTTGAGGTCAAATTCATAAAATCCTCTTTAAGTCCAAGGTCCTTGAGTTTAGTTCCTATGTTTTCTGCTATGCATTTTATTGTTTCAGGTCTTATACTCAGGTCCTTAATCCATTTTGAGTTGCTTTTGGTGTGTGGTGATAGACAACGGTCTAGTTTCATTCTTTTGCAAGTGGCCTTCCAGTTTTCCCAGCACCATTTATTGAAGAGGCTTTTTTTCTCCACTGTATGTTTTTGGCCTTTTTGTCAAAAATTATTTGCCCATATAAATATGAGTTTACTTCTGGACTCTTGATTCTTCTCCATTGGTTCATGCGTCTGTTTTTCTGCCAATACCATGCTGTTTTGATTACTGTAGCTTTGTAGTATAATTTGAAGACGGGCAGAGTGATACCTCCAGCTTCGTTCTTTTTTCTCAGGATGGCTTTGGCAATTTGGAATTTTTTATGCTTCCGTACAAATCTGATGATTTTTTTGTACTATTTCTTTTTAAAAAAACTGACAGTATTTTGATAGGGATTTTATTAAATCTGTATAATGCTTTAGGTAATATGGTTACTTTAACTATGTTGATTCTTCCAATCCCAGAACACAGAATATCTTTTCATTTCTTTGTATCTTCTTCAATTTCTCTTAATAGGGTCTCATAGTTTTTCTTATAGAAGTCCTTCACGTGTTTATTAGATTGATTCCTAGGTATTCTATTTTTTGTTGCAATTGTGAAAGGAATTATATTTTCACTTCTTATTCTGACGCTTCATTATTATTGTTTTTGTATTCAGAACTTCACTGAATTTGCTTATTGTTTCTAGTAGTGTTCTTGTGGAATCTTTAGGGTTTTCTATGTAGAGGATCAGGCCATTGCATATAGTGACAATATGACTTCTTCATTTTCTATTTGGATACATTTTATATCTTTCTCTTGCCTGAGCGCACTTGCTAGGACCTCCAACATTATATTGAATAACAGTGATAATAGTGGACAGCCTTGTCTTGTTCTGATCTTAGAGGAAAGGTTTTTAGTTTTTTACCATTAAGTATAATGTTAGCTGAGGGTTTGTTATATTTGGCTCTATTATGTTAAGGTACTTTTGTTCTATACTAATTTTGTTAAGTGTTTTTGACCATAAATGGATGCCATATCTTGTTGAAGGTGTTTTTTGCATCTATTGATATGATCATATAATTCTTAGTTTTGAATTTGTTTATGTGGTATATCATATTAATCCATTTCTATATGGTGCACCATCCCTGTGCCTTTGGGATGAAACCCATTTGATTGTGGTGTATAATCTTTTTAATATGTTGCTGTATTTGTTTCGCTAGTATCTTATTTAGGATTTTTGCACCTGTGTTCATGAGAGATATTGGTGTGTAGATTTCTATTTTTGTGTTATCTTTAACACAACACCATTACAGGTTTTGGTATCGGGTTAATATTGGCCTCATAAAATGAGTTAGAAAGTATTGCCTTTTCTTCTCAGTTTTGAAAGAGTTTGAAGAGAATAGCTTTAAATCTTCTTTAAATCTGTGATAGAATTCACTGGTAAAGCCATCTGATCCTGGATTTTTACTTTTTGGTAGGTTTTTGATAATTGTTTCAATTCCATACTGCTGATCGATCTATTTAGATTTTCCAGTCCTCTTTGATTCAGTCAAGGAAGGTTGTATCTTTCTAAGTACTGGTCCATTGCTTCTAGGTTATTAAATTTGCTGTTATTACTTTTTCATAGTATTCTTGTATGATTCTTTGTATTTCTCCAGTGTCTGTCATAATTTCCCCTCTTTTATTCCTGTTTTTGTTTATTTGTGTCCTTTCTCTTTTTTCTTTAGTTAGTCTAGCCAAGGGTTTGTCAATTTTATTAACCTTCTCAAAGAACCAGCTTTTTGTTGCATTTATTTTTTCTATCAGTTTTTTTTTTCTTGTTTTCAGTTTCATTTTAATCTGGTCTAATTTTGATTATTTCTTCTCTTCTGCTGACTTTAGGCTTCATTTGTTTTTCCTATTCTAGTTTTTTTAAGATAAAGTGTTAAGTTGTTTATTTGGGCTCTTTCTTGTTGTTGGAGGTAGGCCTGTAATGATATAAACTTTCCTCTTATGACCGCTTTTGCTCTGTTACAAAGTTTTGATATGTTGCACTATCATTATCATTTATTTCTATGTATCTCTTTATCTCTTCTTTTATTTCTTCTCTGACACAGTCATTCTTCAGTAGCATGTTGTTTAATCTCCATGTATTTGTTGTTCTTCCCACTTTTTTTAACATTTGCTCTCTAGTTTCAAAGCATTATGATCAGATTATATAGTTGGTTTAATTTCAACTCTCTTATATTTGTTGAGGCTATCTCTGTGTCCCAGTATGTGGTCAGCTCTTGAGAATGTTCCATGTGCAGTAGAGAAGAATGTATAAGCAGTTGTTTCATAATGAAAGGCTCTATAAATGACAATTATGTTCAGTGGATCTAATGTATCATTTAAAGATGATATTTCCTTATTGATTTTCTGTTTAGATAATCTGTTCATATCTGCCAGTGGGGTATTTAGGTCTCTTACTATGATAGTATTTTGGTCTGTTTCTCCCTTTAGTTTTGTTAATAATTGCTCTATATACTTCAGGTCTCCCTGATTGGGAGCATAGATATTAATAAATTATGTCTTCTTGTTGCATGATTATAAAGTGTCCCTCAGTATCTTCCTTTACCTTTTTTATTTTGATGTTTATTTCATCTGATATCAGTACTGCTACTCCCACTTCTCTCTGAATGCCATTTGCTTGAAATATCATTTTCCACCCTTTCACGGAGTCTATGTTTGTCTTTGGAACTGAGATGTGTCTCCTGGAGGCAGCATATGGTTGGGTTTTGTCTTTTGATCCTATCTGCAACTTTGTGTCTTTTTATTGGTGAGTTCAGTTCAATTACATTCAGAGTAATTATTAAAATATGAGGTTTTCCTATAGCTAGTTTATCTTTTGCTTTCTGGTAGCTTGGTGTTTCCATTGTTTCCTTGTCCTTGTGTTTCTGTTTTATTTTTTAAATTTTGGTTGTGTTTTGTGCATTTTTCCCCAGGTCCTCCCTGTTTTATGTTACATCCTTCAGTTTTGAATCTTTGACATGTGATTGCAATTACAAATATGTGGAGGATAGTTATTTGTATAGCAGTTCAATTTCTTCTGTGTGTGCCTTCTTTCCATTCCCCTTTGTGCACTTGGATCTTTGAATCCTCCCCTATTCTGTTATTGTCTCATTTTGATCCTATGTATGCTGAACATTCATTACTATCTGTAATAGCAAATCTCTTCTTATTGTTTAAGCTTATAGTGCCCCTTTCTCAATAAGGTTTGCACTTCTCTGTTTCTATCTGCCTGCTAGTCGCCTTACTCCTAATTAAGATTTTTCTCTCTGTCATTTTGTTTTAGGTGAGCTGACCTCTTTCAGTATTTTCTGCAATGCAGGCCTTGTAGTGGAGAATTGCTTAAATTTTTGTATGTCTGGAAAAGTCTTCATTTCTCTTTCATGTCTAAAGAAGAGCTTTGATGCATACATTATCTTGACTGGTAGTTATTTTCATTTAATCATTTGAATATTTGATTCCACTCCTTTCAGGCTTGTAAAATTTGCACTGAGAAGACTGACGATAATCTAATTGGTTTTTCTTTATATGTTACCATATTCTTTTCCCTGGCTGCCCTGAGAATTCTCTTTGTCGTTGATTCTTGATAATTCTAATACAATGTGTCTTGGAGAAGGCCTTTTTTGGGTTGAGATAGAGTGTTCTGTTGCCTTCTTGAATTCCAAGCTCCAGCTCATTCCTTAGATTTTGGAAATTCTCATCAACTGTTTGTCTGAATATGCTCTCTAATTCCTGCTCCTTTTCCTTCCTTTTTTAGAATGTCCATTATCCTGTTTCCTTTCCTGATGGTATCAGCTAGTTCTTTTAATTCTCTTTCATTACTTTTCATTCTTCAGTTTCTCTCTTCTTTTTTCTGATTTATTTCTAGATTTCTGTTTTTGATAATCACAGATCCTTTCCTCCAATTGGTAGACTCTATTTCCCAAGCTTGCTATTTCATTCTTCATCTCTTTCAGTGTGTTCTTTAGCTCCAGAAGTTCTAATTGGTTCTTTTTGAGGATCTCAAGCTCCTTGCTAAGAAACTCATTCTACTGATCTAATTGTTTTTTTTTCAATTCTTAGAATTGTTAATATGGATTATTTTGGATCTCATTGAGGTTTTTTTTTTTTTCAGAAGAACCATCCTGAATTCTGTGTCATTTAAGTTGTATATTTCTATGTCTATAAGCTTATTTTCTGGAGATTTTTCTCTTTCTTTCTGAGCTACCTTGTCACCCTGGTTGTTCATGGTGTTTAATGGACTATTTCTCCACCTGGGAATTAATGAAAGCATATTCTGCTTTTATCGAGACTTTTTATATAAATGTCTCTCTTTAGCCTGTTGCAAAAAAGGTGTTGTTTGTTTGTTTGTTTGTTTGTTTGTTTGTTTTGGTTTCCAGTAAGTGGCATCTAAGTCTCTTGGATCCTTGCTTTATGTAAAGTCTTAATCATGCCTTTTTTTTCTTATAAATATTCAGTCATACTCACTGAATATTTATAAGAATATTCCTCAGTCTCAGTCCTCAGTCTCAGTCCCTGGAAGTGTTAGGGACAGTGTCAATAGTGTTTGCTCAGATTACCATGGGGCTCTGCAGTGTTCAGTTTTGGAGGAAAAGGGAGAAGGTGCCCTCTGTGTATGAGGTTGCGGGCTGCAACTCAGCTTTGCATTTGGTAACCATGGCTGGTAATAATAAGCTGTTGTTTCTCTGTCGTCCCCACTCTTTGCTATCTGTTCGGATCCCTGGGCACTGCCGCCTCATGGAGCTCACAGCTCTCTCAGGCAGGGCCATTCAGGAAACCTGCCATACCTTCTCCCCTCCCCCTGCTCTTGCAGGGAGCTCTGGAATCTGGGGGAGGCAGCTTCTTTCTTTCTCTCAGTCTAACACCAGACTGCCAGGTACTGACCTGTAGTAGCTCTTATTCTCAGATCCCTGGCTCAGATGAGCATGCATGCAGATTGGGTAATTTTGTTGATTTTCAGATGTTCAGCTTACTGTTTCAGGAGGAGAGATCTGGGGATGTATCTCACTCTGCCTCATCACTCTCTTAAGCATTTTTAAATGTACAGCTCACTGGCATTAAGTACTCGAGGTGTGGTATAATCATCACCACATATTGTGTCTGGAAATTTTTCATTATCAGAAACAGATACTCTGTACCCATTAAACAATAACCACCTGGTAATCTTTAGCCTACACTCTGTCTCAATGGATTGCCTGTTCCCGGTAAGTGGAATCTTACAATATCTGCCCTTTTTTGTCTTGCTTGTTTCACCTAGTATAATATGCTTAAAATTTATTTATTTATGAATTTGACTTGTTAATGTTTTGTTAGGAATGTTTGTATCTATATTCATAAAAAATATTAGTAAGTATTTTTCTTTTCTTTTTTGAGAATAATATCTTTGATGAACAAGCCTGGTTCTTTCCCTTTATAGCTAAAAAAAGTAGAGCATTTTTAAAACTCAACCCATACACTCAACTAAAAATGGTTTCTCAAATGAACACAAATTCCTTGTTTCTAAACCAGTTGTCTCTTCTGGATTGTATTTCTATTTGAACTCTCTATAGCAGGTTAATATCCCATATATTTGAGCTGTCCTTTGCCTTCATAAATAATTCTTTTTAGTTTTTCATTAGCATTTCTCCCACTGCAACTTCCATGCCTTTTCTCCTTTTACCCTGCATTCATCTCCAAAGTTGTCTAACTGGATATTTGATCTCCTTTCTCCTTTATTTCCTCTACATGTATAACTTTAGTTACTAATTTTGCACTCATAACTAATAATTCTGTTTTGTCTGGCCCATTCATTAATTTTAGCTAATTCCTGGGCATTTCCACCAAATTTTGTAGCAATAACTTCCCATATCACATATATACAAAATTGAATTAATTATATTTTACCTTTTAAAACAAAGGTTAACTAACAGATTAATAAACTTACTTCAGGTAGATGCCTCACAAAATATCTCCTAGGTTCTTAACAAATGTTTGTTGAAATAAGTTTACAAATTTTGGGGATACAAATTACAAACACAAATATTCATTTTTATTTCAGGTCTATATTTCATTAGAAATCAACACACACACACACACACACACACACACACACACACACACACACACACACACACATAACTTTGAAATACAAAAGCCAAAGCTTTTGTGCAAATTTCTTTAAATTTAAGTTTTATAAAATGCTTTAAAGATGATAATTTCTTTTCTCACTTACCTTAATTTAGTGAGATTTCTGTGGTGGTGATTTAACCAAAAATTTTTCTGGAGAAAAAAAATCTAATTTTTCTAAAGTAGAAAATGTTTCCTTTTTCCTTTACCTAAATAAAACTGAGGATGTAATTCTTCATTACTTATACCATTCCTCCCACTTATCATTGGGATCCTACATGATTGTGGCAAAAGGCAGTCCCTGACTATCATCTCATTCAGTTCATTTACCCATCCAAGAAGAATCCTCCCATTTATATGCTTCAGAGGAGAATACCTTCAATGTAAAATATAACAAGTTATTTTCTCTAAACAGCAATAATGAAATACATTGAGTCTGGGAAGACCTTGGGGAAAATGGGTTACCTCATTAGCAATGTGTATTGCAAAATTACTCAAGGGAGAAGACTATTTAAACATATTTTCTGAAAGAAATGTTACAGATTTCCATAGTTAACCAATTCCTTCTCAACTTGTAGTGGAAACTAAATTTATCATAATTATTGTAAATAATATTAATGTAATAGAAAATAAATAATTACAACACTGTGTTACAAGCCACAATACATTTCTATATATGGTTTCATCAGTAATGCTTTTATTGATGGTATTATTTCATTTTATATGGAAGAACATTATGTGTCTAGGAGTTATAGATTATCACAGGTAACAGGTGATGAATACTACAGATCAGACACACAAATCTCCATGTAATAATGATTACAAGTTTTATGTTTTCTATCATATCCACTTTTGTATAACTTTAACTTTCAAATATATTTCAATAACAATGAAATTTCTTATTTTTGCAAAGAAAGTTACCTTTAACAATAGATGAACCTTATATCAGTGTACCAGTGTCACTACCACAGATAGAAAAGTAAAAAAATTGTGGTGGTAATTGATAGACTTATGCCTGAAACAATTTAAAATGGTTTATTATTTAAACTTTTGCCTGCTACTTTCATTGAAAGCAAAATGCTCAATTATATTTTCCTTGGAAATTGCCATTTTGTAGGTATGTGTCCCCTCAAAAAAAAACTTTCTACAATTTTTATTATTAAACATCTTTAGTAATAGGTCAGAGAATTTAAGTCTTGTCAGTATCCCAAAGATTATAATGTCAGTAAAAAAAAAATTTTATTAACATGGTTAAAAATCATTACTACACCTTATGTCGGAGAAATAACCTCAATACGGCAAAGAGAATAATAAAGTAGAAATGCAAATTTCATTTAAAAAGCTGACCTCTGAGGAAACTGGTCAAGATGGCATAGAAAATAGAGGCTATGCATGCCTTCTTTCACAACCACACCAAAATTACAATGAAACTACTGAGCAACATGGAGTCACTTGAACTAGGCTGAACTAGGAACAAAAATAAGAGGTCACCTTAAACCAGAAGGAGGGGCAGAGACGTGAAATGGCCTGGTCCTACCACTGTGAGTGGAGATGGAGAATCAAGAGGGTGGCCTTGGCTGCAGAGCCCTCTCTCCCACCTGAGGAAATAGAGGAGCGAGGGGTCCCAGACCCACCATGGGCTTCTCAGCACAGGGTTTCAGTGCTGGAAATAAAGTCTCCACAAACTCTGGCTGTGAAAATCAATAGAGTTTGTGGTTGAGTGAGACAGAAGCTGTGGAAGTCACAGACGTTCCTTTTAATGGACCCATGCCCAGATTTATTGCTGATAGACTTCCTCACACTGAGCTCCAGCTTTTGGGCAGTTGCTCAAGGAGCACCAGGAAGATACAGGAAGACACTGAGTTGTGGGTGAGGACTAGAAAGGAAGCTTTCTCCCAGACAGAAGTGCTGGCAGTATCCATTGTTCCTTTGTTGAGCTCTCCTGACTCCCAGCCTATGGATGCAAGCACCACCATAGTTGAGGCACCATCAACTAGGATAACACAGGTGGCTCTGCCCAGGTGATTCTGAGACTTCACCTCTCCCAACCTGTGGGCCCACCAGAGCCACTTCCAGTGGTTTATTTAATATAAATGGCCTGTCTTTGTTCTTGCTAAAAACTCCTAAAATCTCTCAAAGGCTCATAAAGCCCAAAGCAGCAGCATCTGGCTTCAGTGTGCCCTGTACCTCTTGCTGAGCAGTCCCAAGCCCTGCACTAGTGGCAATCAGCTTTGGTTTCTGCCTTGGCCTTTTGAGGCACCTATAAGCCCAGCACAGGTGGCAGCTATCTATGAATTGCTTAGTGACTCTTACAAGGTGGCCCTGGAGGTACACAGGCTGTGGCTGAATTTGTTCTGTAGCTAAACCCCTCTTAGGACTGTGCAACTGGGCCCCACAGGAAACCTACTATATAAAGTCTCTCTACTAAGATCAGGTGACTTAGGAACCCAACCTAATACATAGAAACAGTCATAGAGGGGCAGCCAAAATGTGTAGACAAAGAAGCATATCCCAATGAAAGAAACAGAATAAAATTCCAGAAAAAAATATTCAACAAAATAGAGACAAGCAATCTACTAGATGCAGAATTCAAAACACCTGTTATAAGGATGCTCAATGAACTTAAAGGAAAAGTAGATGAACTCAGTGAGAACTTTAACTTTGCAGGCTGGAAAGGATTAGCACAAAATATTCAAATGATGAAAAGCAAGGACATACAACCAAGACAACTCTACTCAGCAAAGCTATTATTTGGAATTGAAGGACAGGTAAACAGCTTCCCAGACAAGGATAAGCTAAATGAGTTCATTATCACCAAGCTAGTATTTCAGAAAATGTTTGAGGAACTACTTTAAGAAGAAAAAAATATGTATCAAAAATATGAATAAAAAATTGCAATAACTACATACCTTCAACAAGTATTTCAAATAAAAAAAACTAAATGCTTCAATCAAAAGATAGAGTGGCTAAATGTATAAGAAAACAAGACCCTACATAGTCTGCTTACAAGAGACTCACTTCAGATTAAAAGACACACACAGCTGGAAGGTAAAGGGATGGGAAAAGATATTTCATGATGGACCTAGAGGGTATTGTGCCGAGTGAAGTAAGCCAGATAGAGAAAGACAAATGCCATATGATTCCACGTATATGTGGAACCTAAAGAAACAAACAAAAAGCCCAGAAACAAACTCATAGAAATAGAGAATATTTTGAAGGTTACCAAATGGGAGGGGGTTGTGGGCATAGGCAAAAAAGAGGGAAACAATTAAGAATTACAAATTTGTAGTTACAAAATAGTTATGGAGATATTAAGTACAGCATAAAGAATATAGTCAATAATATTATAATAACTATATACAGTGTCAAAGGAGTAGTAGATTTATTGGGGTGATCACTTTGTGAGTTATATAGATGTCTAATCATCTTACCCTGTACACCTGACCCTAATATAATATTGCATGTCAACTATAATTGAAAAAATAAGAATATTATTTAATTAAAAAAAAAAACAATGTTCACCAATAAAAATATTTGCTGTATACCAGGCTAAGCACTTTCCATGGTTTGTATGCAAGGAAACATATGGTGTACAGACACGAAAGAGAGAGCACATTTACATTTGAGAAGACATTAATAAAGATATTATTTACAAAGGTGAAGATAAGAACAGCAAGGGGCAAGAATGGGTCACCAGAACCTGGAGAGAATTGTATGAAGAAAATCAGCTAAGAGCAGCTGTGGCCTTCCTTAGAGGCCACCCAGAAGGGACAGAGCTGAGAAAATAATTTTTCTGACCTCATGCTCTTCCTGCCTTCAGGTCTCCTGCCAGTGCTCCCATAGGCCAAGGAAACTCCAGTGGAGGGAGTCCATTGATCTGGTTCATGAACACTAAAAAAGGGGGAAGAGAGAATGTGAGAGGAAGTGACTGACTATATAATTTTCGCAACAGCCGTAAGTGATGTGTACTACTATTATCCCACTTTCACATGAGGAAACTGGAGCTTAGACAGTTTAAGTTACTTGCTGACAGTTGGCATATAGTGAAGAAAGGGTCTAGATCTAAACAGTCCCAATCATGAGCCATGTAGCTCACTGCTACAAAGCTTAAAAGACTAAGTCTTAGATCATGTGAAAAGTTGGACCAATGTCAAAAGAAAGAGCAAACATTTTCCAGTTCTGCCTGTTTCCAAAGGCCGCATTCAACCCATGACACCATATGAGCACCTATGACATAGTGACTCATGAGAGGCAAACACTTGGGATTTATCCTCATAATTACAAAGTGGAGGAGTAAAGACACCAACAGTACTTGAACAGCAATTGAAATACTCAACTGGTTATCACCTAAGGAGCAGAAGCAGTTATCCTTAGAAATGAACAGTTTTCACAGTGACATGCAAAATAGCAAGGAGGAGGCCAGTATTTGCAGAATGACATTTGGTAAAACCCCAGAGGTCACTAGAGCTATTCTGAGGGTTTATACTGTAAGAAATATTGGGGTATCTGCATTCGTTTTGATTTTTAAAGGCCAAAAAATAAAATAATTAGGTAAAATTATTTTTAGTAAAAAAAAAAAACAGAATAGTCTGAAGACTTGGAGTTTTTATCATGGGCTCTTTCAAGGTATGTAGTCACTTTTCACTTAGTTAAATGCTATTGGCCAAAATAGGGGCTTTACAGCAACACATCTTTGATTTAATTATAATTATTTATTATTACTTAATTTATACTCTTATTAGATAGGTTAAAGTTAAATAGCATCAGAAAAACAAAAAATAAGGATAAATAAGGAAAAATGAAAATAAGGATAAATCTACAGTTTTTCCTCAGATTGGTACCTTCTAGATTCATACACTGATTTATCTGATAGAATTTTAAAACCACACATACCAGCATGTGTCTACTACCTCAACTCCCATTACTCCATAAAGGAATTTCAGTGGTGATTATAGTTGATTTGACTTTTGATTAATTGAAGGTGATGGTTTATTTACAGAAAAATGTTGCAAATGGACGCCCTGAAATTTTTTATTAACTTGTCGTTTGGAAACAAAACAGGAAAACATTAAAAATAAACTTAAAAGTAAAAATCCAAGTATTCCAAACAATCAAGTCATGGAGCCATTTATTTAAAAATCTATTCGATGCTGTAATACATGTAAATCCCACTCCTTAATAACCATTCAATACTCAAAATAAATAAAATACAATATCCATTTAAAATGTATTTTTTATTCCAGAATTAATTAAAAGTATATTAATTAGTGTCTATCCTTTTTAAAAGTAAAAAGTTGGCATTTCTTTTTACATATAAAGAAATTGCTATTGATTATTTTTAAACTTATTATACAAGTCAAAATATTTTCTAAATTAAGTTTATTGGGTAACTTTGGTTAATACAATTATATAATTTTTAGGTGTATATTATCATTTGACATCTGTATATTCTGTTGTGTGATTACCACCCAAAGTCCAGTCTCCTTCACCTACCATAAATTTATCCTCTTTATCCACTTCACCCTCCTCCTACCCTCTTATATTTGACTCCCTTTACCTCATCTACCTCCTCTCTCTTCCCCACCCCCCACACTCTGGTAACCACCAGTCTATTGTCCATGTCCATGAGTCTCTGTTTGTTTGTTCTGTTCATTTGTTGCTTTTAGGTTTATAGCCCACATATAAGTGATATCATGTGGTTTTCAACTTTTTCTGTCTGGCTTATTCCGCTTACCATGATTATCTTGGGGTATATTTATGTTGTCGCAAATGGTAGTCTTTCATTTCTTCCTATGGCTCAGTAATATTCCATTGTATATATGTACCACAGCTTCTTTAGCCAATCATCTGTCATAGCACATTTTGGTTGCTTCCATGTAATGGCCACTGTGAATAATGCTGCTATCAACATTGGTGTGCAAATATCTTTATGGATATGAGTTTTCAAGTTTTGAGGGTAAATACCCAGTAGAGGGATTTCTGAATCATATGGTAGATTA
Source organism: Macroglossus sobrinus (assembly GCA_004027375.1). Lineage (NCBI taxonomy): Eukaryota > Metazoa > Chordata > Mammalia > Chiroptera > Pteropodidae > Macroglossus > Macroglossus sobrinus. The sequence goes on from PVKZ01002404.1 coordinate 220,237, forward strand.
ATTCTTAGTTTTTTTAAAGAACCTCCATACTGTTTTCCATAGTTGCTATACCAATTTGCAGTCTCACCAGCAGTGTATGAGGGTTCCTATTTCTCTACATCTTCTCCAGCATTTGTTGTTAATTGTCCTGTTGATTATAGCTATTCAAACAGGTGTGAGATGGTATTTCATTGTGATTTTGATTTGCATTTCCCTAATAGCTAGCTATGTTAAGCATCTTTTCATATATGTGTTGTCATTTGTATGTCCTCTTGGGAGAAAAGTCTGGTCAGATCCTCTGCCCATTTTTTTTATTGTATCCTTTGTTTTTTTGTTGTTGTTGTTATTGAGTTGTGTGAGTTCTTTGTATATTTTGGATATTAGGCCCTTATTGTAGGTGTTGTTTGCAAATATATTTTCTCATTCAGATGGTTGATGTAGTCCCATTCATTTATTCTTGCTTTTACTGACCTTGCTTTTGAGGTCAAATTCATAAAATCCTCTTTAAGTCCAAAGTCCTTGAGTTTAGTTCCTATGTTTTCTTCTCTGCATTTTATTGTTTCAGGTCTTATACTCAGGTCCTTGCTCCATTTTGAGTTACTTTTGGCATGTGGTGATAGACAATAGTCTAGTTTCATTCTTTTGCAGGTTGCCTTCCAGTTTTCCCAGCACCATTTTTTTTTGAAGAGGCTCTCCTTTCTCCAGTGTATGTTTTTGGCTTTTTTGTCAAAAATTATTTGCCCATATAAATATGGGTTTACTTCTGGACTCTCGATTCTGTTCCACTGGTTTGTGTGTCTGTTTTTCTGCCTATATAATGTTGTTTTGATTACTGTCACTTTGAAGTATAATCTGAAGTCGGGCAGAGTGATACCTCCAGCCTCGTTCTTTTTTCTCAGGATGGCTTTGGCAATTCAGGGTCTTTTGTGCTTCCATATGAATTTGAAGATTTTTTGTTCTATTTCTTTTAAAAAGGCCAATGGGATTTTGATAAGGATTACATTAAATCTGTATAATGCTTTAGGTAATATGATCATTTTAACTATGTTGATCTTCCAATCCAAGTCAACAAAATAGCTTTCTATTTTTTCGTATCTTCTGCTATTTCTTTTAACAGGGTCTTATAGTTTTCACTATATAGGTTTCTTATACTTAGTTAAATTTATTCCTATGTATTTTATTCTTTTTGTTGCAATTGAAAAAGGAATTATTTTTTCTACTTCTTTATCTGACACTTTGTTGTTGGATTATAGGAATGCTGTAAATTTTTGAGCATTTATTTTGTATCCAGAACCTTACTGAATTTGCTTATTGTTTCTAGTAGTGTTCCTGTGGAGTCTTTAGGGTATTTTATGTAGAGAATCATGTCATCTACAAATAGTGATAATTTGACTTCTTTATTTCCTATCTAGATGCCTTTATATCTGTCTTTTGCCTGATTGCACTTGGTAGGATCTCCAACATTATATTGAGTGGCAGTAGTGGACAGCCTTGTCTTGTTTCTGATCTTAAAGGAAATGTTTTTAGTTTTTTACCATTAAGTATAATGTTGGCTGAGGGTTTGTCATAGATGTCCTTTATTATGTTAAGGTACTTTCCTTCTATATCAATTTTGTTATGTGTTTTGATCATAAATGGATGCTGTGGAGTGACTCCATGGTGTAGTGGTTAGCACATCTGCTTTACATGCAGAGATTCTTGGTTCTCCTCAGGTGGAGACACAAACCATATCCCAGGTGTCCCTATCCCCCGTGTGCACCAGGTCTCCCCAGTGCACTGGGGATGCCAGGCCCTGGATGCATCAGGCCCCAGTGCATGCCGTGAGTATGTGAGAGGAGACACCCCACTTTCAGAGATCCAGTTCTTAAGGCAAAACAGCAACAACCATAGGTCAAGGGTGGAAGTAGGGGGGAGTACTTGAAGAGGGGGAATAAATAAATAAATAAATAAATAAATAAATAAATAAATAAATGCCATATCTTGTCAAAGGCTTTTCCTGCATCTATTGATATGATCATGATTCTTAGTTTTGAATTTGTTTATGTGGTATATCACATTAATTGATTTGCATATGTTGAACCACTCTTAAGCCCCTGGGCTGAAGCCCACTTGATTGTGGTGTATAATCTTTTAAATTTTTTGCTGTATTCAGTTCGCTGGTATCTTATTTAGGATTTTTCATTTATGTTTATAAGAGATATTAACCTGTAGTTTTCTTTTTTTGTGTTATCCTTACCAGGTTTTGGTATTAGGGTAATATTGGCCTCATAAAATGAGTTGGAAAGTATTGCCTCTTCTTCAAATTTTTGGAAGAGCTTGAGGAGAATAGGTATTAAATCTTCTTTGGATGTTCGGTAGAATTCACTAGTGAAGCCATATGGTCCTGGACTTTTACTTCTTGGTAGGTTTTTGATGACTGTTTCAATTTCCTTATTGCTGAATGGTCTATTTATATTTTCCATAACTTCTTTAGTCAGTCTAGGAAGGTTGTGTTTTTCTAAGGACTGGTTCATTTCTTCTAGATTATTAAATTAGGTGTTATACACTTTTTCATAGTATTCTTCTATGATCCTTTGTATTTCTGTGATGTCAGTAATTTCCCATTTTTCATCCCTGATTTTGTTTATTTTTGTCCTTTGTCTTTTTTCTTTAGTGAGTCTGGCCAGAGTATTGTCAATTTTATTAACCTTCTCAAAGAACCAGCTCTTTGTCGCATTTATTTTTTCTATCGGGTTTTTTTTTTTTGTCATTTTCAGTTTTATTTATTTCTGCTCTAATTTTGATTATTTCATTTCTTCTTCTGACTTTAGGCTTCATTTGTTGTTCCTTTTCTAGTTTTTTAAGATGAAGCGTTGCGTTGTTTATTTGGTCTCATTCGTTCTTGTTTTTTGGAGGTAGACCTGTAATGGTATGAACTTTTCTCTTATGACTGCTTTTGCTGTGTTACAAAAGTTTTGATATGTTGTACTATCATTATCATTCGTTTCTATATCTCTTGATTTCTCTTTTTATTTCTTCTCTGACCCCCATGTATTTGTGGTTCTTTCTGATTTCTTTCTGCAGTTGCTCTCTAGTTTCAAAGCATTATGATCAGATTATATAGTTGGTTTAATTTCAACCCTCTTAAATTTGTTGAGGCTATCTCTGTGTCCCAGTATGTGGTTGATCCTTGAGAATGTTCCATGAGCACTAGAGAAGAATGTGATGGAAGGCTCTGTAAATGTCAGTTATGTACAGTTGATCTAATGTATCATTTAAGGATGTTATTTCCTTATCGATTTTCTGTTTCAATGATCTGTCCATATCTGACAGTGGGGTATTTAAGTCCCCTATACTACGATAGTGTTTTAGTCTGTTTCTCCCTTTAGTTCTCTTAGTAATTGCTTTACATATTTTTGGTCTGCGTGATTGGGAGCATAGATATTAATAAGTGTTATATCTTCTTAGTGCATGCTTCCCTTTATCATAATGAAGTGTCCCTCAGTATCTTTCTTTATATTTTTGTTTTAAATCTATTTTATCCGATATTAGTACCACTATTCCTGCTTTTATCTGAATGCCATTTGCTTGAAATATATTTTTCCACCCTTTCATTTTTAGTCTATATTTGTCTTTGGAGCTGAGATGTGTCTCCTGGAGGCAGCATATGGTTTGGTTTTGTTTTATGATCCATTCTTCAACTCTGTGCCTTTTTATTGGTGAGTTCAATCCATATACATTTAGGGTGATTATTAAATACAAGATTTTCCTATAGCCATGTTATCTTTTGCTTTCTGGTATCTTGGTCTTTCCATTGCTTCCTTGTCCTTGTGTTTCTATTTTCTTTATTTTTATTTGTTTTTGTGGGTTTTCCCTCTGGCCCTTCTTGTTTTATGTTATATACTTCAGTTCTGAATTTTGGGCATGTGGTTACTATTATGACTATGTAAATGATAGTTACATATACAGTCGTCTATTTTCTTCTGAGCATGTCTTATCTCCATTCCCCTTTGCACATTTGGATCTTTGAATACCCCCTTTTCAGTCATTGTTATCTTAGTTTGCTCCTATGTATGTTGAACGTTCATTATTATCTTGATAACAATGCTCTTATTATTTAAGCTTATAATACCCTGTTCTTAGTAAGGATTGAAGTCTTCTGCTTCTATTTGCCTGATAGTCACTTTACTCCTAATTATGTTTTTTTTTCTTGTCATTTTGTTTTGGATGAACTGACCCATTTAGTACTTCCTGTAGTGCAGGCCTCATAGTGGAGAATTCTCTCAATTTTTGTATGTCTGGAAAAGTCTTAATTTCTCCTTCATATCTAAAGGAGAGCTTAGCTGGATAATATATTCTAGTATATGTTATACTATATTCTAATATATGTGTCTTGGTGAAGGCCTTTTTGGGTTGAGATAATTGGTGTTCTGTTGACTTCTTGAATTCCAAGCTCCAGGTCATTCCTTAGATTTGGGAAATTGTTTTCAACTTTTTGTCTGAAAATGCTTTTTAAACCCTGTTTCTTTTCCTCACCTTTGATAATATGCATTATTCTTATGTTGCCTCTCCTGATGGTATCAGCTAGTTCTTGAATTTCTCTTTCATTATTTGGTTTCTGTCTTCTTCCTTTTGATTTATTTTAAATTTCTGTTTTTGATATTATTGATTCTTTCCTCCATTTGGTCAGAAGCTATTTCCCAAGCTTGCTATTTCATTTTTATTTTCTTGCAGTGTTTTTTTTTTTATCTCCAAAAGTTCTATTTGTTTCTTTTTGAGGATTTCAATCTCCTTGCTCTGCTCATCTAGGTGTTTTTTCAATTCCTGAAATTGTTGATATGAATCATTTCAGTATCTACTGAGCTTTTCAGAATTACCATCCTGAATTCTCTGTCATTTAAGTTACATACTTCTATGTCTGTAAACTTAGATTTTTTGGAGATTTTTCTCTTTTTTTCTGAGATGCTTTGTCACCTTGGTTGTTCATTGTGTTTAATGGACTGTTTCCCTGCCTGGGTATTAATGAAAATGTATTCTGCAGAAAATGTATTTTTCAGAAAGAAGATTTATTATAAAGGTCTCTCTTTAGCCTGTTGTAAAGAAGATGCTTTTTAAAAAATTTCCAGTAGGTGGCATCTTAGCCTCTTAGATCCCTGCTTTATATAAAGCTTTAAAAATGTCTTTTTATTATCTTATAAATATTTAATCACTCTCATTATCCTCAGTTTCAGTCCCTGTCAGTGTTAGCAGAACTTTTGATAGCATTTGTTCAGATTTCCCTGAGGCTCCATGGTGATTGATCTCAGAGGGTGTGGAAAGAGAGGCCCTCTGGGTGGGGGTTTGTGGGTTGTGGCTCAGCCTCAGTTTTGCAACTGCAGTCCGTAAAAATCAACTGTTGTTTCTCTGCTGGCCGCTTCTCTGCTTTCTTCCCTGATGACTGGGCCCTGCAGCCAATCATCCTTGGGGATCTCACAGCTATCCCAGGCATGACTGTTCAGGAAAATCGCCACAAGAACTTGCTGCTCCTTCTCCCCTTTCTCTCCTCCTGCAGGGAGCTCCAGCAGTTGAGTCAGGCAGCTTCTTTATTTCTCTCAATCCACTGTTTGACACAGGGGGTTCTGACATGTGATAGCTCTTATGCACAGATTCCACATTCAGATGTGCTGGTGTGCAGTTAGGGTGTTTTTTGTTGAGTTTTAGATGTTTGACTTATTGTTGTTTCAAGGGGAGAAATCTGGGGACATCTCTCACTCCTCCATGTTTCCTAAATTCTCAAAATATTTTTAAATAAAATCACTTCTTTATGATATGCCATGAAAGAAATAATGAAGTTATTTATTAAACTGACAAGAGAATTCAAGAAGCATAGCTGTGTGTAGTAGACATTTGTTGCTTTTTTCCATTCAGTATCATTTTTTCTTCTGGCGATGTTGTTTAAAGTCTATTTTAAGGAATTCTCCCTCCCAGCCATAGTCCCATATGGTTTATGTAAAGCTGACCTGACTCCTGCCTTGTTAATGATCACCTTGACCCAAACCAAGAATATGAAAATGTAAAAGGATTGGGGGAAGATGGCAGACTAGGTAAAAGCAGGGTTCATTTCCTCCCAGGTTCATATTAAAATTACAACCAAATTATAAAATAATCAACATGGAGAATCACCTGAAGTCCAGCTGATCATAATACCTACATCTGATAATATAAAGGAGACACATTTAAGAAAGGGGCAAAGTTGTGAATCTGGCTGGACCCACATCCACAAGTGGTGGAAGATTACCAGCAGAGATATCGCTGCACAGGCTCTTCTAAAGGAGAGGGGTGTCTTGGTCTCATCTGGGGGCTCCCCAGCCCAGGATCTCAGCCCAGGGAAGAGGAGATTCCAATAACTCTGTAGAAATCAAAGGGGATTCTGGCTGTCTGGGTGAGATGGAAGGAGACTGAATCCTTAGACATCCCTTTGAAGACACAGGCTTCCTGACCTGCAGACACTCATCCAGGACATCGGTGGTAGGTCAGAGGCTCACACAGGATTCATTCAGAGAAATCCTGCATTACTAGCCATTAGAATGAGGGCTGGAAATGCAGACAGCATTGTGCCTTAGTATGGCTCCCCTACCAGGCAATCTATAGATCGCTCCAGCTTGACTGTGCAGACCTCTCACACAGAGCCATTGGGAAGTGCTGGTCAGAAGGGATCAGCCCACCCTGCCTGACCTGTAGATTGCCAGGGGCATTTGTAGTTGGATGACTGCCAACTCATGGTTTGATTAAAGGCCAAGCATTCCCAGCTGTGGCAAGCACTGTGAGCCAAGTTTCAGAGGTAGGGTCAGGCAGATCACTGCTGCCAACACAAACTTGGGCAGATATCGGGGTCCTGTGGTCTAGTCCCAGGCAGCAGCTGATCTTGCTTTGATCTTGGAATTCTGCAGGAACTTATGAACAGTTACTAAAGTTGCAGCAAGACTGAGGTTGTGTTGATCTGACTGCCACTGTCTCTCTGAGACCCCACCCCACCTTATCCACAAATTGCTTCAGTCAACCCATCGTCAGTGAACTGCAACAGCTCAGCCCCTTCTTTACCCTGGTCTCCCAATTCACATAGGCAACAAACTTTGGCTGGTACAAGGTGGGCACTACATGGAAATTAATGGCAGGCAGACCTTTGCTGCCTGCAAGAGTTGTAATATAGTGTCCAGGGAGGGCAGGGTTCTGTGGGACCACTCAGATGGCAGCTGTGTCTACTGCAAGAACATCCAGGCACAGAAGTTGCAGCAATACTGAGGCTTTATTGACCTGATGGCTCTTGACTCCCTGGGCTCCTGCCCCATCTAATACACAAAGTGCCAGCTTTCTATTGATGGGCAGCTGCCCCTGCCTTTGGTTAGCACATTTAGGCCCAGGGTGGATGGTAACAGACCTTGCTACAAGTGGAAACTTGTACAGGGAGCCCCATAGACAGCATTGGCACATAAACTGACACTGCAGTGGCAGGGGAGAATTTACTCAATGGACTCAGGAGACTCCCTGTGCCACCCAACACACATATCACTCAGAGACTCATCCAGTTTCAAAAACTAACAGGCAACTGACAGGCAATATCAGGCTTGGAGGAGCACTGGTCCCTCTGCTAAATTGCCACAGGCCAGGAACAAGGATTAGCTGAGAGCTGCCTACAACACTGTCTCTTCCACTTGCCTATAGATACAGCATAGGCAACAACCATCTGCGGATTGCTTTGTAGTTCCCACCAGGTAGTCCTGAGCAATCAAAAGTAGCGGCTGACATTGGCCTATGGGGGAGCCCTCCCAACACCACAAAACCAACACATTTGGAGGCTGTCACCAGACCACAATGAGAAATTCCTGACTAGTCCCATTAATGATACACACAAAGGGTGATTGCAACAAGTACACAAGCTTGCTAGGGCAAATCCCACTCAGTGGGGTCAACCCCACACAGCAACTCTTATCCTGAGGGTGCAGACAATTCCCACAATTAGTTAACCTGAATGTTAATCCCACCCACAGATCTACTAACAATGATAAAGGCTTGGTAACAGAAGATCACACACAACCCACACAACAGTCACGTCCAGAGCTCCCAACACAAAGGATCAGGCAGAGTGTGCCACTGGGCCACACAGGACACCTTCCACATTAGGCCATCTGGCCAAGGCTGAGAGACAAAACAAATATTCCTGACACATAAAAATAAACACAGAGAGACTAATAAAATAAGAAAACAAAGAAATATACCACAAATGAAGCAATAGAAGAAAACTCCAGAAAATAAGTTACATGAAATGGAGGCAAGCAACCTACCAGAGACAGAGTTCAGAATAACTGTTATAAGGATGCTCAACAGACTTATGGGGAGAATGGATGAGCACAATGAGAACCTCAACAGAGAGATAGTAAGCAGTAAAAAGGTCATAGAAAGCATAAAAAGGGACCAGACAGAAATGAGGAATATAATAACTGAAATGACGAATACACTAGAAGAATTCAAAAGTAGATTGGACAAAGCAGAAGATCGATTCAGCGAGTTGGAAGACAAGGTAGCAGAACACATCCAATCAGAACAAAAAGAAAAAGGAATTTTAGAAAATGAGGATAGGTTAAGAGACCTCTGGGACAACATGAAGCATAATAATATCCAATTATAGGAGTGCCTGAAGAAGAAGAAAGAGCAAGAGATTGAGAATCTACTTAAAGAAAAAATGACAGAAAACTTCCCTAACCTGGCAAAGGAAATAGACCTACAAGTTTAGGAAGCACAAAGAATCCCAAACAAGAGGAATTCAAACAGACCTACACCAAGACATATCATAGCTAAAATTCCAAAGGTCAAAGACAAAGAGAGAATCTTGAAAGCAGCAAGAGAAAAGAAGCTGGTTACTTACAAGGGGACCCCCATTAGAATGTCTGCTGACTTTTCAATGGAAACTTTGCAAGCCAGAAGGGAATGGCAAGAAATATTCGAAGTTATGCAAAACAAGACTCTATAACCACAAATACTCTACCCAGGAAGTCTTTCAATTAATAAAAGTTAAGATAAAGAGCTTACCAGACAATAAAAAGCTTAAGGAATTCATCACCAACAAGCCAACATTATAAAAATGTTAAAAGGTCTTCTGTAAAAAAAAAAAAAGGACTTAAAAAAATAGAAATAACAAATATGAATAATAAAATGACAGTAACTTTGTACCTATCGGTAATCACTTTAGATGTAAATAGTTAAATGCTTTGATCAAAAGATATAAGGTAGCCAAACAGATAAGAAAACAAGACCCATGCATATGCTGTCTACAAGAGACCAACTTCATTCAGATCAAATGACACTCACAGACTAAAAGTAAAGGGATGGAAATAAATATTTTATGCAAATGGAAATGAAAAAAAAAAGCTGGGGTAGCAATATCAGATAAAATAGACTTTAGATAAAATATCAGATAAAATAGACTTTAAAACATAGGCTATAATAAGAGACCAAAAAAAAGGCATTAGATAATGATACAGGGATCGATAAATCAAGAGCACATAACCCTACTAAACATATATGCACCCAACATAGGAGCACCTACGTACATGAAGCAATTATTGACTGACATAAAAGGAGAGATCACTAGTAATATATTCATAATAGGAGACTTTAACACCCCATTGACACCAATGGACAGATCTTCCAGACAAAGAATCATTAAGGAAACAATAGGCCTAAGAGACACTAGACCAGATGGATTTAATAGATATTTTTAAAGCATTTTACCCCAAAGCAGAAAAATATGCATTTTTCTCAAGTGCACATGGAACATTTTCCAGGATACACCACATGTTAGGACACAAATCAAGTCTCAATAAATTTAAGAAGATTTACTTAATATCAACCATCTTCTCTGATCACAATGGTTTAAAACTAGATATCAACTACAAGAAAAAACTGGAAAATACACAAACA